>RJWJ010018366.1:0-31688 GCA_004363605.1 Indri indri | reverse complement strand
CACTGCTCACCCCCAAGTCTAAATGGGACCTTTGCATGGTCTTTGGAAGAACATTCTAAAAGCAGGTCTGTGCTATAAATATAGCAGCAGGTTTTTAGTAACAAGCCACTAAACTAACTAAAGAAAGAAAACTCTTATCAAAGGCCCCTGCCATCTGCTTGGAATTTGTGTTTTATACCTTAATTTTACATTTGCTTTTACTTATGTTGACTTCTAATAGGCTTTATTCTGAAGCTTTTTTGATTTGTAATTCAAGTAGTTACTTGAGGATATAATGGGCATGGCATACAGTAAGGGTTCAATAAAAAGAACGATAATCACATCTTCATGCTTAGCAGCAAATAGAACTTTCTAGGCCCTGTCTGCACCCTGGTCTAGAGGCCCCCTGCCTGAGATTCGAATCTGCCAGTAGAGCTTGACGCCTCAGCCTGTAACAGGATTTTTTGCCCCAGTCAGGACTACTATCCCAGGTAAGAAGCCTTCTCCCTTGCTCTACCCAGGAACTTTGTCAGGAGGAATGAAAGAAGCTCCCAGCACTCCACAGTTGGGAACTCGTGCTCCATTCTCTCAGAAAGCACCCTGTCACCGCTGTTGAGCGCATACTTACTGCCCTCGCTTCTCAGACAAAGCCGGTCTAAGACAATCAAAATTCAGCTCTGAAAACAAAAGCTTTGGGAAGCAAATTACAGTTGTGCCTCATTTCATGCAATAATTATGTACTTTTCAACATTGCCAATGCATTTTTTGCTCATTCAAAGCCTGAATTTTCGAGGGTTACTTGCACCTCCTAGGCACTAAGAGGTATTTGTTGAAGGAATGGTGGAATTAACAGATTCCTCTCTAAGTGAAAACTATTTATCAAGAGAAAAGCTGCTCGGTTATTTAACTCATTTTATATCTGCATCTCTGTTTATCTAGTTGACTTAAGGAGGCACTCTCTTTTAAATGGTCCACCCTAATAACACTTTGTGGCTGAGCTCTAGAAATCTTCACGCCAGAGAAACCCAGAGCCCCAGCAGTTTGGGTTACTGTGCTTCCTTGCCACACATAGCACGTGATCAGGTGGCTGTAGCCGGCTTAGTACTCCTGGCCATGGCATGATCTTTGGCAAAGAACTTGACCCTCTCGGCCTCAATTTCCTCCTCTGTAAAATGGGAGTGCTGTGAGGTTTAAAGAATACATGTAGATCGCTTATCACGGTCTCTGGCACCTAGTAAGGTTCATTTGATGTTAGCTTCTATTATTATTATTTTATTAGTCATCTTTTTTGTGCCTCTTGTGTCTTTGTGTTTAGCTTTTTCTATCTCTGTATTCTTATTTTCTACCCTCACTTCTTCATACTTTTCTTTCTTTTTTCTACTATCTCTTTATTCCTCGCTCATTAATTAGGTGTAATAGAAAATGAAATAAAGCCTAATGATTATTGTCGTTTCTTTGACTGCATTTTATCATGTAGCCAATACTTGTTCCTCTTTTGTTAAAAGAGAAAATAAGTGATTTCAATGAGTTAGATTTAGATTTCACATTTTTTTCCCCCAGCTTTTAAAAAGTACTTTATATCTGTGAGAACTCTATTAGTTTCCTAAGGCTGTCATAACAATTGACCACAAGCTTGGTAGCTTAAAACAACAAAAATTTATTTCACACGCAGTCTTGAAGGCCAGAAGTCTGAAATCAAGGTATAGGCAGGGTGGTTCCTCCTGGAGGCTGTGAAAGAGAAATTGTCCTATGTCTCTCTCCTAGCTTCTGTTTCCTGACAATCATTGGAGTTCTTTGGCTTGTAGACACATCACTCCAATCTCTGTCTCCATCTTCATATCACTGCCCTCTCTTGTTTGACTCTGTTATCTGTCTTCTTATAAGGTCACCAGTCATTGGATTTAGGGCCCACCCTAATCCAGTATGATATCATCTTAATTATATCTTCAAAGACCTTATTTCCAAATAAGGCACATGCACAGTGACCAGGGGTTAGGAGTTGGACATACGTTTTTGGGAGTATACAATGCAACCCACTACAAGGACTTTGATTTTCCCAGAGCCCTCAATAGGAAGGATCTCTAACCTCACCCTTGAAATGATGCATCGTCAGCGCTATTAGTTAAGGTTTACAGTTTCATTAAAGGTTTTCATGTCCACAAAGAAAGGTCTTTAGATGTAATCTAATTGCTTTTAAGCATCAATCCGTTGGCTCAGGCACCACTGCTAATTTCCATGGCTATTGATTTAATGTCTCTAAAGAAAAGTTTTCATTGATTTTTTTTTATCAATGCTTCACTGCTCTGATAGAAAGTGATGAAATTTAGTCATTCTTGGTCTCTTATCTTTACCAAGCATTTCTTCATGAAAAGAGGTGTGGTAAGGGCACCCCAAAATTTTAAAATAGCTGGTGAGCTTCCATTTTTAGTAGTAAGTCAGAAGCATCTATTTGCTGTGGCTGATTCATATTCAGAGTATATACTTTATAATGAAATTTATGATGTAGCCATTCACATTAACATAAGAGATTATGCAGGACTGGCCACATGAGTTGTGGGGTCCAATGCAAAGTGAAAATGTAGGGTCCCTTGTTAAAAAAATTATTCAGACTTCCAAAACAGTGACAGCAGAGCATGAACCCGGGCACAGAGCCCTGATCAGGAGAAGGCCCTAAAGCCGACGCTGTGGTGATGTGTTTAAAAAAAAAAAAAAAAAAAAAAAGTAGGAGTAACAGAAACCCGTTTCTGTGAGAATTCAAAGAGGAGGGGGCTCCCTGGTGCTGGGCACCCCTTGTAGGTGTCCAGGAAGGTGCTCACCCTTAACCAGGAAGCCTCACGGGGGAGGCGGAAGGTCAGCTGCAGCTGATAGATAAACAGATCGATGTTAATTACATAGAGGAAAGCAAGGGCCTTCGGGGCAGGGCAGAGGACCCGAGGGAAAGCTTGGAGTCAGAATTGAGCCAGGGCGAATAAGGTGCAGGGAGAAGACCGTGGGGGGAGAGGGGATCTGTCACATTTAGGTCATCAGCAGGTGGGGCCAGATGGTGGAAGGAAGATGGCCCTGGGGCCCCAGAGCTGGCAGAGGCTCTTGCATAGGCCCCGCCTCTGCTCTGCCAGTCCCTGGTGTCCTCCACCTCCCCAGCCTGTAAGTCTGTGCCACTCTCTGCTGCCACACTCTCTCCCTCCGTCCAGGCACTTCCAGGACACCCTTCCTTCCTCCCCATGTGAAATATGGATGGGGAGCGGAGGCCCAGAAAGTTCTGATGGTCAAGAGGCAAACCACCCTACCCCACCTCACCGGTGTCCCCCTCCCGTCCCCGCCCAGCCCCCGCCGCTGCAGCACTGATCACCAGCTGATGCATGAGTTTACTTGTTGGCCTACCTTCCCCTACCAAGTGGAAACTACCCACTCGGGACGGAAGGGATTTTTCTGTTTTATTGACTGAAGAAACCCGGTGTCTGGAACAGGGCCTGGCCCGCCGCAGGCTATCAGTCCGTGGTGGCAGAAAGCATGTAACCCCGTCTACCTGCAGTTGCCCCCCCCCCCTTACCCCACAGTTTGCCCTCACGTGTGGTTTGTGTGTTGCACGCACTTGCGTTAGTCGTGCTGGAGACCTTCCAGGTAGCGGGCCCTTGCTGGGTCTTCCGACTGTGCTGCACAGACGGGGGCTTTCAGGTTGTGCCGGGCCACCTCTCCCTCCCGATTTGGCCGGGGACGCTGACCTTGCCGTGCGACCCAGATTCTCGTGCATGGGGGACTGTCTGCCCCAATTTACTCCTTTTGCCCCGGCACGCCATATGGTGCCCTTCAAAAGTGTCCCTATTGGGACATAAGTGAAACTGGTGTGTTACTTACACTTTTATGCCCCCCACTCTACCCACAGAGCATGCGCCAGGAGCCTCCTGTTCCCATGCCACGCCCCATCATATGTGCGCTTGGAGCATGCTCCTTCTAAACATGCCTGTCCATCCATGACATCGTTGGAGGCCAGGATTAGAAGTGCAGGAGGTCGAGAATGTGTCCTTAGTGCTACTGCTAAGACACCCGTCTGGGGCGGTGGCAGCACCCCCACCTCCCAGTTTGGGTTTTGAGGCTCATTTGTGATTTCTATGCCCATCATTAGTTTTTGGATTTTTATCAGTCTGGTGGTCACTTGCTTTGGAAGGAGCCATGTTTGCTTCCCCATGCACACGCCTCTCTTTTCCTCTTCCTCCTTGACCTCATAAAAACGTGGGCGCCCATCATTCCCATATTTTGTGCCCTGCGTTGTCAGCCTTTCCTGTGCATCCCGATCCTATTTCTGTGTGCCTGTGGCACAGCGACAATTGGATATCGCACCTGCACTTTGGCACAGGCAGAAATTGGCTTCGGAATGGTCGTGGGGTTCGTTTTGTTTGTTTTATTTAATAATCATAAAAGGACGCTTTGCCAGAAACAAGTCTGGAAAGAATAACGCAAAGGAAAGGCAAAGCTCATTGCCTTGAACATAAAACGAGGGACTCAGAGACTGGAATAAATAGGCCTAGAAGTCCTGGGCTTTATGAAGAAAATGTGGCTTCTGCCCCAAAAGGGCTATGAAGAGAAGTCATTTTTATCTCTCTCCTCCTATACTCGGGCGCTGCCATTGTAATTGTTAGAAACTGCTTATTTCCAAGTACTAGAACCCCTGGAAACTGTCTTAATGAGAGATTTATCGAGCAGGAGGGTCTCGTGGAGCCCCCAGGGAATACTCCACACTCAAGCAGGGGAGGAGGCAGGAGCTGGGACTACACCTGGAGCCAGTTTCTCTCTCTTTCTCCATCCTTCCTACCTTCTCTCCCTTTCTTCCTCCCTCCCTCTTTTTCTCTTTCTTGTTCCTGCCCTCCTCCTCTTCTCCACATCTTCCTTCCTCCCCCCTTCTCTCCTCTGTCTCCTTTTTCACTCTCTTTCTCTCCCTGCTTCTCTCCCTTGCTCCCTTTCCTGCTGCTGATACTTCGTTGCTCTTTGCTCTCTGGGTATCAGCTTCCTTGTTCTCTCCCCACACAAAAACGTCTTAGTCCACATGGTTTACAGAATATAGCTAATAACTCCCTGGTTTATCTATTACAAGACCAATCACAAAAATCCCAATTCCAAATTCCCAGAGAGAGAATCAAAATGGCCTGACTTGGGCCAAGCGTCTGCCCTGCTCACCAAACACTGGCCATGGAGTTGACACCTATAAACCCATAGATGGGGCTGTGGGGTGCCTGGGGGTTGGACAGCGCCCAGGATATATGTACGAGAAAAGACCCTTCCTGGGCAGATATTCCAAAAATGTCGGCTATGGTCCTTTCTTCCTTGTTTTGAAGGATTCCCCTTAAAGTTTTATGTCAAAGTCCATTCTCTTTCCACTGGGTTCTGCTTAAAGTAAACCATAAAGCTACACTGAGCCCAAATATTATTAATATTAATAAGTACAAGCCCAGGCATTCTGCAGCACAGCTTAGTTGTCATTTTCCATCTGTCTGGGTATAAAGAGGAGCCTCTTCTTTCAGGCCAGTCTTTTATCAAGGGTACCATCACTGTTGTGCCATTTTGAAACCAGGACTAACCCTCAGCAAAACTGGGAAGCAAATGAGGTTTGTCTCTGGCAAAACCACCATCTCTACTCCTGGACTGTTTCTCGGGCTCACGTTGGTTGCTCTTGTCTGCCAAGTTGCTCCATTGAACCACCTGCTAAGACCTGCCAGCGCTGATTTCTAGATCAGAGTTTCTCCTTCTGCACTTCATTGCCTGCAGGTTTCCCTTCTGCCGAGAGGCTGCACATTATGGTTAATTTGTAATATCAACTGAGTCCAGACAAACCAACCTAGTAAGTTGCTCAAAGTCCCTTCTTAGGTGTCTGTGATTCACCAAGATTTACTATTGCTTCCCAGATAGTGCATGCTCAATTTCAAAGTGCATGTTCATGAAAATGACAACTAAATTAATCTAGTAGTCATGTTTTAAATGGGTCCTTTGGAGACCTCACAGCATGATGCCTTTATTCAAAGGATTTGCATTCATGGCGGGATTTCAGGGAAGTGGGGAAACAATTTTTGCACAAGGTTCTTATATAGGTGAGTGTCCTCTTTGCCTGTCAGGGTCTGACTTAAAGCTTGTCTCTCATCTCCTTGGCACTGGGGCAATGTCATTGTTGATCCTCTACAAACCAGCAGAGCCCAGTGGAAGAAAATGGGCTTTGATGCAGACTTTGCTAGGATGCCTTGCTTAGGCCACACACCAGGGAAGTGGCTTAGCTAAGCTACTTCACAAATGTAAACCATCTACTAAAGAGACTGACCCATAGCAAGTACTTAGCTGTTATTAATTTTATATTGAGTTTGTTTTAGTCCAAAGAACACATAATTCAAAGCGACTATCCTAAGTGACCGAGTGCCTAATTCTGGCATTTTAAGTCCAGAGAAATATGCCTTTTGTGCTTTGTTGGGGTAAGGGTGGAAGCACCATTGATCACTGTACGTGTTGGATATTTTTTAAAGTTCTGAGAAAAGGAAGCTGTTTAGCCATTCATTCTTTTACTCAGCAAATGTGGATCAGGCGCTGGTTATGTGCCAGGTACAAGAGAGATGATGTAAGAATTGCAAATGCTTCCTCCAGTAAGTATTCTCAGCGGGGGTGATTTTGCTACCTGGGTGCCTTTGGCAATGTCTGGAGACATTTTCGATTCTCACATCTGGGGTGTGTTAATGGCATTTAGTAGAGGCCAGGGATGCTGCTAAACACCCTGCAATGCCCAGGATGCCCCCCCAACAAAGAGTTATCCAGCCCTACATGTCAATAGTGCTGAGGTTGAGAAACCTTGAGAGAGGCACTAGGGAGCCACTGGAGGTTTTTGAACAGGAAAGTGTCAAAGGAATGTTGGTTCTGGTGTGCTCGTAAACGTGACATGAAGTTGGTGCAAGAATATCTTACTTTATGCAATCGGGAGATTCCCAAAAGCTTTGAGGCAATCGATGCTTTAGAAATTAAATCCTACCTTAAACGTATCAGAGCAGTGGCTAATGAAGCAAACCCAGGGCTCTGTGGTACGGCGGTGGGAAGGTGGACCTCCTGCAGCGGCTGCTGAGCCAGCCTCTCAGAGGAAACCAGGGACTCTGTCACAGACTAAGTGATTCCCCTCTGCTGGTTTCTTTTTCCTTACATCTGGAAAGGTTCACTTCAAGGTATTTCATCTGATCTTGCAAGAGGCGAAAGCCCAAAGTTTACCCTGAACCCTGATTTCTCACATGAGTTAAATGTCACACGATTGTGGGAAATACAGTAAATTGTAGGAAAGACATTTGGCACCGATCTGGAGGCCTTGACCGTGCTACTGACCTTCTGAGGAGTGGAGAATAAGCCGCTTGCATTTCAGCCCCTCAGTCAACTCTGGGCAAAAGCTAGACTAGAACCCCCAAACCCAGCGACTTATAGCTGGAAATGACATTAACCATCTTCAGCCCCCTCTTCTTTGTACATAAAGTAGCTAAGAAAAAACTGCCTTTGACCCAAAGAGTCCTTTTCAAAGCACAGCAAAAGAGTAAAGTTTCAGTTTTTAATATAAATAATAAAAATGGCAAACTGAAGTAATATGGTTTTAGTCTATACCAGTGATTCTCAGTCGAGGTTGCTCCCTCCTACCCTCCCACTGGTGACATTTGGCAATGTCTGGAGACTTTTGTGGTTTGTCACAACTGGGAGGTGCTACTGGCATCTAGTGGGTAGAGGCCAGGGATGCTGCTAAAAGTCCTATAATGCGCAAGACAGTCCTCCCACAACAAAGAATTTTCCAGACCAAAATGTAATAACACCAAGGTTAAGAAACCCTGATGTATACTGATAAGAAAAAGCACACCATAAATAGCACTTCCTTTTTCTTAGAGTTTAGAACTCAGGCTGAGCCGCTTGTACATTTGGGTGGTATCTACATTGACCCATCAAAACATATCAGTGTAGATACCTGCCAAATAGGTAATACTGCCTTCCAGATTCAGCAGACGTGAGACAAATAACATCCTGTTCATTTAGAAAGAGTCAAGTTGAGGGATATTCACTATATGCCCAAGATTTTTCTAGACAACTCTTGCTTTTGTTTCTCCTACATAGCCATTCTTGAGCTATTTGTCAAACATACCTTATCTCCTGTAATATCATCTTTTTTTGTTTGGTGTGGTTTTTGAATTCCAGGCAGACCATGCCCAGAATAATAGTCTTGGACAGACATTCTTCCTGTCTGGGGTATTTTCTTCCTGTCTAGAATATTTCGGTTACTGCCCTAAAGTTTTCAAAATGTTCTTTTTCTAAAAAGATATTCTTGAAAATCAATATACTGTAGAGAATGGAAAAAGCTGATCAGGGACTTTTAAGATATGGGGTATTTCATTTAGAGAGTCAACATAAGTTGAACCCAACTAAAATAGGCCCAGAGAGTGCCCTCAGCATTGACATGTAGCCTACCGTCTAGCGATTGTCCTTGGGGATCCAAAAGAAAAGTGAACAATATATCAGCCATGAAAATAAACAGTAGGCCATCACACAAAAAGGAAGTTAGGCAATGCGCCTAAAATAATGTTTAACTTTACGTTCCCCCTCCGTTCCCATTTAATTTTATTTCTGTAGGACTGTGTGTGGACACATGGAGTTATTTGCTGTTCAAAGATACCTACCTGCATTTATTTGTCTGGATAAATGAGATTAAAGTTAGTAGGGATACTTGTTGGGAAAGGATGTTGGTAAATACAGACAGGGCTAATAAGCATTAAATGCAATTTTGATATGCTCAACTTTTTTTAAAGATTGGCAAAAGTGAAATTTTAGAAAATTTGTGATTAGCCTACCCTGTATTTCCCGAAGCAGTCGGTAGACTAGTTTCTATTTTGTCAATATACATTTTGTCAGTGTGTGGTAAACATTGTAGCTGCTTTCCTAATTTCTGAACATTGGGTTTCATTTTTACCCCAAGGTATGGAGATATTTGCCATGAGATTAATTTATCCACTGGAGATGTTTCAGAGAATAACATGATATCACTTTATTTATTTATTTTTTTTTTTTTGCACTTTCTACAAGAAAAGAATGCCTTTCAAAAGCCAAGCCTACCTCCATGGGCCTTTGGTTATGCTGTTTCCTCTTCTTGGAATGTCATGCTCAAATCATCTGCCCCAAGTCAACACCATCACTTCCCCACCAAGTCCACCTTTCCTGGGCTGGTCAATTTCTATCCATCCTTCAAAGCCCATTTCAACATTGCCTTCCCCAACCTTCAAGGAAGAATTCATTATTCTCTCCACCATACTACTGCAGGATCTCCTACGTGCTCTGTTGTATCACTTGACACATAATTATTTATGTTGCATGTTTATTCTTGTAGATAATGAGATCCTTGAGCACAAGGAGTTAATGCTCCTCTAATCTATTTCAACTTGGTCTATCCAAAGATTAGTACAGAGCCAGGTTCAAAGCAGGCAATCGGCATGTAAGTATCAAACAAACGAGTGAATAGTGAATCGATGGAAGGGTGGATAGGTGGATGAAAAGAGAAATAATTCATCTCTCTGACATCCTACCCCCATTAATTTGTAATGCCACTTCTGAGATATACCAAGTCTCTATGTATGTGTGATTTGGTTTCTGATCTTTCCACTCTATACCGCTGGTACCAGATATATTGTACCAAACCTACTGGGGTTTGGCTATCATTATTTGTAATCTTATTGCAATATATTCAGAATATGGTTTGTATGGTATCAATTTTTTTACATGTATGTTGAAGCTTGAGTGTGGTCGGTTTATGTAAATGTTCCAAGTGTTTTTGAAAAGAGTGTTCTTTGATTTGCTGGATATAGGGTCCCTTTTCTATTTAGTATATTAACTTTAGCTATTTCCTCCATTAGTTTCTGTGAATAGATGTTAAAATCATTATGATTATGGATTTGTCAATTTCTCCTCATAATTCTTTCAAATTTTGCTTTATATTTTTGAGACCATGCTGTCATACACATATAAGCTCAAAAGTATTATATCTTTCTAGTAAAAATGTATCTCCATTATGATCATCTTTATCACTAATAATGCAAATGTGTGTATCTGATCTGTTCTGGGTTTCTATTGGCTAACATTTGCTGGGTATGACTTTTTACTTCCAACACTTCTTTCACATTTATGATTTGTGCTTTTGAAGAGATTTTTAAAAATATGATTGGAAAATCTGTCTTTTATAGGACGAGTTACAGCCACTTATATTTATTGTAATTAGAGATATATAAGGAATTTTTATTCACTGTTTTTATTGCTCCTTTTTTCTCATTTCCTGCTTTTTATTGGCTTAATCAAATCTTGATTTCTGTTTCCTTTATGCATTTTTTAAATTAATTTAAATTGATGGATTCCGTTTCACTCTTTCTGTGTATACTCAAAAATCTAATATATGCTTAATTGACTTAAAATATTCCTCAGTAATTAGTAGCTCTTATTACATTCCCCAAATCATAAGGGCCTTAGAATGCTTTAACTCTCTTCTTCCCTTCAATCTTCCATGTCATGTTTCACTCTGGTTTTAAGCCCCCTAAAATTAGTCATCTTGTTATTGTTTTATGCAGATAGGGCTTGATTAGATTGACCCATAGTCACCGGTTTTCTTGTTTACCTTTGCTTCCTGAATCCTATTCCTTTCTCTTAGGTTTAATTTGCATCTCACTGAAGTATATTTTATTAATAGTATTTCTTTGAGTGAGAATCTGTGAGTGGAAACTCTTGACATTTGTTTGAAAATATCTTTATTTCACCCTTGCTCTTGGATGATAGATAATTAGCTGGCTATAAAAGTTAGGTGGGCAACACTTTTCTCTGAGTACTTTGATGAAATTTTTCCATAATCACTCTCTTTTTTTCCTGAGAAAAAGTCTGTTTTTACCCTAATTGCTGTTCTTTTGCAGGTTGCCTGGTTTTTAGGATTTTGCTTTGTCTTTTGGTATTCTGGAAGTTCAATATAATCTATATAGATATAGATTATTTTTATTTATCTTATTTGAGCCTCATTTAGCTTTTTTTAAGCTGAAGATTTTGCGTCTTTTACTAATTCTGGAAAGATCCTGGCTGTTTTTGCTTTGAGTATATATTGCTTCCACATATACCCTAAACCCCATCATCTCTCAACTTTTCAGGATTATCACTCCTTTGCTTATCTTCTCTTTCTCCGACATCTGCAGTCTCTTCTGCATCTCCAGTCTCTCCTACCTATCATATCAATCATACCATCGACAAGTCAACACGCTCTAATGTCTCCCATCTTTGGAAAAAAAAAAAAAAAAGCTCCCTTGAGCTATCCTATTTCTCTGCTGCTCTGCTGAACATCATACCTAAACTTCTTGATGGAGTTGCCTTCACATTTCTCCACTTCCTTACCTCTCATTTATTCTTCAGTTACTTAAGTCTGACTTCTGCCCTCACCAATCCAAAGGCGCTGCTCTTACCAAGGTTGCTAACGACTTCCACGTATCTGAATCAGTATTTAGTACTTATCTAAGTAGACCTCTTGCCAGCATTCCGCATGATTGACCACTCCTTGCCTGAGGTACTCTTCACCTCTTAGCTTCTGAAACACTTTCCTGTTTTGTTTTCTCTAAACATTGGAGCACCGAGGGTTTGGTGTTGAGCTGTCTTTTCTACTATCTATCCCTAATACAGTCATGTGCTGCATAATGACATCTCAGTTAAGGATGGACCACATATACAATGGCGGTCCCATAAAATTATAATGGAGGCCTGGCACGGTGGCTCACGCCTGTAATCCTAGCACTCTGGGAGGCCAAAGCGGGCAGATTGTTTGAGCTCGGGAGTTCGAGACCAGCCTGAGCAAGAGCGAGACCCCATCTCTACTAAAAAAAAATAAGAAGGAATTATCTGGACAACTAAAAATACATAGAAAAAATTAGCCGGGTATGGTGGTGCATGCCTGTAGTCCCAGCTACTCGGGAGGCTGAGGCAGGGGGATCGCTTGAGCCCAGGGGTTTGAGGTTGCTGTGAGCTAGGCTGACGCCACAGCACTCACTCTAGCCAGGGCAACAGAGTGAGACTCTGTCTCAAAAAAAAAAAAAAAAAAAAAATTATAATGGAGCTACCCCATACAGGTGTACCATCTTTCATCTTTTGTGTCATATTTTTACTGTATCTTCTCTATGTTGGTTACGCAAATATTCAACCATTATGTTACAATTGCCTATAGTATTTGGTACAATAATGCGCTGTATAGGTTTGTAGCCTAGGAGCAATAATAGGCCATACCATATAGCCTAGGTGTGTAGTAGGCTATACCATCTAGGCTTGTATAAATACGCTCTATGATGTTCCCCTCACCCCATGGACAAAATTGCTTAACAATGCATTTCTTAGAATGTATTCCTATCATTAAGCAATGCATTACTATATTTTTTATCCATTCACACAATTTTAAATATCATCGTTTGTCAGGGATCGCCAAATTATCCCTCCAGCCCTCACCCCTATCAAATTTGTGCAAATTCCTGCTTGACACTAACACTTGGATTTTCTAGCAGCATTTAACTTTAACCTGTCTACAACTGAATTCTTGAACTTCTGCCCAGAAGAGTGTCTGTTCTTTCTCAGCAAATGATATCACCAATTACCTTGTTCCTGAGCTAGAATCTAGGAGTCATTCTTTTTTTTTTTTTTTTTTTTTTTGGGACAGAGTCTCACTCTGTTGTCCGGGCTAGAGTGCCGTGGCATCAGCCTAGCTCACAGCAACCTCAAACTCCTGGGTTCAAGCCATCCTCATGCCTCAGCCTCCCAAGTAGCTGGGACTACAGGCACGCGCCACCATGCCTGGCTAATTTTTTCTATATATTTTTAGCTGTCCAATTAATTTCTTTCTATTTTTAGTAGAGACGGGGTCTCGCTCTTGCTCAGGCTGGTCTTGAACTCCTGAGCTCAAACAATCCGCCCACCTCAGCCTCCCAGAGTGCTAGGATTACAGGCGTGAGCCACCGCACCCGGCCTAGGAGTCATTCTTGATTCCCCTCTCCCTCAAAGACCCATATTTATTCTATTATCAGGTCCTGTAAATTCTGTGTTCAAAATATATCTCAAATTCATCTACTTCCCATCTCCATGGCCAACTTCCTGGTCTCACCCTCTGTCGCTGCTCAACTAGACGACTGTACAGTTTTCAAATCTATTCTGCTCCTAACACCCTCCCATCCATTTTAACACAGTAATCAGAATAATAGTTTTTAAAATACATCTTCCTACATAAAGTCCTCCAAGAACTTTCTTTTGTACCTAGATTAAAACCAAATCCATACTCGTGAATGAAGTCTGGAAGGCCCTGAGTGACTTTCCCTTACGTACCTTCAACCTTATCTCAATTCCTGTCCCCCTCCCTTGTGGTGTTCTGGCCACCCTGGCTTTCCAGTTGCTCCATCACGCCAAGCTCTTTTGCTCCTCCAAGGCCTCCTTATATTCCTTCTGCCTAGAATGTTCCCTGTCTCTTCCCCCTCCACCCCCAGGACTGGCTCTTCTCTTCCTTCAGGTCACCTTCCAAGAGGGGCCTTCCTGGCCATCCTGGATAACACTAGCCCCCGCTTAGTCTCTCTTAGTAGCAGCCTTAGCTTTTTTTCTTCTATAGCCTTTTTCATACTTTTTATGGAGTGTTGTGTTTTACATATCATTTTATTATATTTAATTGATCTCACGATTTCAAGAGTATACTAACAAGTGACTTTCCTGCCATAATTAACCAGCACTTTTAGAGCATTTCTAGTAAAATATTAAAAAATGTACGGTTGCTGAATTTAGAAAATGTTCAACTTTAATGAGTATACTTTACTGAGGAATTCTTTTAGTACCAACTTCAATCTCAGTGGGCCTCTAGGTGAATCATGGCACTTGGCCCCATGTGTACTTCCAGGATGAATTCTCTGCATTCCTACCAGGAGTGTGTTGTCGTGTCTTAGAGTCATTCCCTTGCAACACACTTCTTTATTTAAGTGAGAACAATTTTGAGAAATTTTTCGCATCATTTTTCAAAACAGAAACTCTATAAGGGGCGGTTTGCATATGATAAACTGAAATACCGAAAGACTATTATAACTTAATTTTACTGCATGGAAATCCTGGTGATAAGTGGCTCTTTTTGATTTATTAACTCACTGACTTTCTTCCTCTGCTTTTACTCACCTGTGAGTTCCCTGAAGAGGAATCCAGGTCTGTTTTGTTTGCCTCTTTATGCACACTTAATTACTAGTGTGTATGAATGAAGAAAGAACTCGAATGATGCTGTTTTTTTCCTGAAGTAGAACTGTGATGAGCATCTTCCCAAATTGTGACCATATTTGTCATCCTGATTTTTTGTTAAATAGAAGTAGTATACAGGCCTCCCAGCGTGTTAACAATATTGTCTACATTTATTTGTTAATGGAAGTTTAAAACTTCGAAAAGTTTTATATAATGTCTTATAACATTTTAACTTTGTAAAATTTCAGAACACTTTCATGTAGATTTGTATGCCCCAGTGGACAGCCAGTGGTGGTTTTGGCTAACCATTGTCTCATCTGTTTGCAAGGAATCTCTTAGCTCTGCTTCTTAAAGCTCTATTGTGCGAGAGAACAAGTATTTTTGTTTTGTTTTCATTTTAAATCATGACTTAATACGTGGTACTGCTATGGGAGAATCTGTATCTGCATAATCAAAGATAAGACCATCGTTACTTCATAATGTTCAAAATACAGAACAACTGGCTCGGGCACCCATCCATGAAAGCAGTGCTTTGGCCAAGCAGGAGAGGTTTTTAGCCTACTTACCTGAAGGCCACACCAAGGCCTGCTCGATATAGACCCTATCTGTCTCTGGGGACAGCAATTCTACAGGCCCCGTTGGTAGCCTGCATTTTTAGCCAAGTCCTTCACTTTTTTTAATGCCTTTTTTGGAAGCGGCTCAAAGCCTTGGAACCTTTTAATTATCCCATGATCATGTCTTATTTATACCTGCCTGGTGAGTCTACAGATGGGGCAACTTGGGTCAAAAGGACACAGTCATTGAGTTCTGCCTTATAGAACTTGCTGAGCTAAATGCAGGTTATAGCTGCTGGCTTAGGCTATCTTGGGTTTGTCCACACAGTGCCTTGTTTTAGGTGCTGAGAGTCTCATTTCTTAGGTGACGGTGAGACCATATAATCTTACTGTTTCTCCACATTCCTTTCTGACTCTGGCCTGGGGCATGGTGTATTGGTGAAGGATTTTCAAAGATTAAAGCACATCTCTGTTTTCTCGGGATCTGTTTGCAGCTGCCTTACTGGAAGGAAAAGGCCCAGCGAGGCATTACTCCTGCTAAGGCTGTCGTTTCTTCATTGATAGGTCCAAGGCCACCTGCCTCCAAATGACTCTGAATTTTCTGACCTTTTTCTTCTTTTTGGATCCCAGGTTCACACATTCCGAGGCCCACACTGGTGTGAATACTGTGCCAATTTCATGTGGGGGCTCATCGCCCAAGGGGTCCGGTGCTCAGGTAGACACGAATTTTCTTTCTCCTTTTCCAGTTCTGTAAAGTGCCACTGTGTTGAGCAGGAGGGAATCTCTCCAGACCTGGGGGAGACATGCTCAGATAAGCTCAAAAGTCTGGCCTTCTGGAGGGTTTCATGCTTGTCTGTGCTTAATGGAGAGACTATTCTAAGTGTTTGCATGAATGAAAAAGCATATCTCATGTTTATGCAAGGAAAGAAAAAAAACCAAGAAACATATATTCTTAAACACCTACCTGCCTCCCCAAGTAGGCAGTAGTCCTTAAAAGAAAAAAAAGTCAATTCCAATGGAATTACACAGATAGAAAAGCCATACTTTTTCCTACCCTATTTTACTATAAAAAGCAGGACATAAAAATAGTAATAATACTGGTGAATATTTACCCCTTACCAGGCACTGGGCTAACCTCTATTTATCATGCTATTTAGCATCAACAAAGCATGGAGGAGATGCAATTAAATAAAAGAGGAAACAGAGGCTCAGAGATAATTGTTCCCTGCCCTTGGCCACATAGAAGCAGTGGAACATTGATTTAAAGGCAGTCGGACTCCAGAGCTCATGCTTAGTATTTTTCTGCCATCAGATCAGCAGCGAAACCACACGCCTTGATTTGATATCACATATTTTTGAAGGAGTTTAAAACCCTAGGTGCTTTTCCACCTAGAATTGGATGCACAGACTCATTGCTAACAGCACACAACACATCTTATCAAAGTACATCTAACAAACGATAAAGAGTTGCCAAATTAATATGTAACTGGGCTTCCTAATTCATCATGCCACACTTATTCTGGCAAGCAGTTGTGGCCAGGAGCAAGAACAGCCTCCTCTGATATTGATTGGGTTTCCACCAACACCATGACCAATTTTCTCCTTGCTGGGGTATGATTTTAAAAAAATAATTCTTACGCAGTGTTTAAAATAAAATAAATTAATGACACTACATTAAGGTGACCTTCTTTTCCATAGCACCCATCTTGGTTCACAGGATTGTGAAACCTTAAGTTCTCCTCTCTGCCTGGAAGGGGCTTTTTAGCTTCTGTATGGATACAGCAATCACTGTGTTCACACGTGGGTGGTTCAAGCAGCCCTCATGTATGTCACATAACTGTCTCCCCGATCCCGGGTCCACGAGATAAATGGTATTATGTTCAGATTTACCTCTGAGAGGCAGCCTCTCCAGATATGTTCAGATACCCTGATTAACACAAAAGACTAACTTGCCAGAAGTCACAGAGCATCTCACGGCTCAACCACTGAGCAAAGAGGTAGAATATCTGAATGACTCAGTGGCCATTAATTTGGCCTGTCCAGATTACATCTATCAAAAATATCCCTAATTGCTGGTATTATCCAATTCCAGCATAAAATTGGTCCAAAGTCAATATTTTGAGAACAAAACTCTGGGCTTCACATTGGCTGTGAACAGCACTTTTCCCTGGGATGAAAGGGTTTTTGGGTTTTTTTCTAGTTTGGTTTTTTTTAAACGAAACACATTCTAAAGCTATATTGTTAGTGTTCTCCACTGGCTACTCTTTGTCCTTACGTTTCCTGTGAGTAGCAGGAAGGCTAAAACTGATCAGAGAAGGTTAGGAAGGGCCATCATTGCCTCTCAGCTCTCTCTGTATTACAAATTTTAAATGTTTTAAAATATACTGGACTTTATCTGTAGCATATGGAGTTCTATTACTTTGAAAACACTGAATGTTTTATACTTGTTATAAAACATCTTAATTTTAATAAAATATCAATATTTAACTCTCCATAAATATATTATTGCTTCAGGTCTTAAAATGAAGATGTATGATTCCTCTTATATGAGGTATCTAGAAACAGAAAGTTGCATGGTGGTTGCAGAGGGAAGGGGAAGGAGAGAGATGGGTGAATGGAAGTTACATTGTTTGGGTACAGAGCTTCAGTTCTGGAAGATGGAAGCAAGTTCTGGGGTTGGATGGTGGTGATGGTTGGACAACAGTGTGAATGTACTTAATGCTACTAAACTGTACATTTAAAGATGGTTAAAATGGTAAATTTTATGTAATGTATATTTTACCACAATTTAACAAAAAATTTTAAGTGAAGTTTGTGAGATGTAGTAAAAATTACTTATAAAATAACTTAATAGCTGGACAGGCTTCCTTATTTTCTTATTACCATATTTGCTATTTGTTTTATTTGACTGAACACTTATGTAGTACCTGCTGTATTTCAGACACTGTGCTGAGCACTTTCTATCTATTAACTTATTTGATCTGCATGGTAATGCTAGGAGGTAGGTGCTATTATGAGCTCCATTTTATAAAGGGATTCAAACAAGAAAACCTGCCAATTCTTTTAGTTCAGTTAGTGAAAATTTACATTCCCTAAGCAGATACATCAAAATGTTATTGAAGTTCACAACCTTTGCTGAATTTCTCACAATGATAAGGCTAAGATGAATTAAAACTGTTTTTTTCTTTGGCAGGAGGGTAGACAAAAATAACTCAACTAGTAAAAATTACATGAAAATAACTTAGAAATTACCACTGATTTACAGAAGTTTACAAGGGTCCTCTCAAACTCTTTGTGGGGTTAACTGCTTTTTATGTAAAGCAGCTGACTACAACATTCATTATCGTGTGTGTGTGTGTGTGTGTGTGTGTGTGTGTGTGTGTAGTGCTATTCTTTATACCTAGAAAAACAATATTAGAAGGTACTTTGAGTAGACAGCACATCAACTTTGAAAAACTTCAGCATTACATTTTTATTTTCCAGAATGTAGATTACTTTTTCATTGTCAGAGAAATTCTGAGAGTGAATACCAACTGCTAACAAGGCTTTTTAATGTCTTCGTTGAACTTAAAAGCACCTTTTCAGCTTTGGATCTTGATACGAGCTTTATAAATAATTCCTCTAATCATCGCATTACATGGCATTGTTATAAATTATAAACTCTCAGGTACTCCCACTGGTGTACAGTTAGGCATTATTTCCACTTATAGGTGTCAAAATAAGGCCGGTAGAAAGGACAATGGCCTACTCAAAGTGCCCGGCAAGGAGGGAGTGCAGACTATGGGGCAACCCTCTAGGAAAGGGGAAGAAGATGCCATGGTCATGGTCATGGTCATGGACTCCTCAAACCAAAGACGAGCAATTCCTACAGAAAGAGTAACTATGACTTCCACAGCAGAGCATCATGGGCTTAAAGGAAACAACCCACCCAAAGTCCTAGGTGCCGTTTATGAGCCGTGATCATCTCTGGAAATCTAAACCCAAAGCCCACTTGTGAACCCAAAGGGCTCCAGCCTGAAAAGGGAAAACATACAAACACCCTAGCTAATTGCCTAAACCATCTGGGTAAGATATTCTAGTCCAGCCACAAAGGAGGCTTATCGAGAAAAATTGAATCACATAGGGGTTTAGTGAGTAAAGATGAATCACACACTCATCTCGTAGAGAGTATCTCTCTAAATGCGATGGGACGTTCCAGGGAGACACATCAAACTCTTGGGTGGTGGTATTTTTTATTTTTGGCAACGTATAATTTGTGTTGGGCTTTGACAAAAGGACTGGGCAAGGCTAATGTGGCATCTTTGTTTACAGACTGTGGATTGAACGTACACAAACAGTGTTCCAAGCACGTTCCCAACGACTGCCAACCTGATCTCAAGCGGATCAAGAAAGTGTACTGTTGTGACCTTACAACTCTCGTGAAGGCTCACAACACTCAGAGACCCATGGTGGTGGACATATGCATTCGGGAAATTGAAGCAAGAGGTTTGGAAAATACTTCTTATTATAATATTATACTGATTCTATTTTTACTGTTAATTTTTACTATTGTCAAGGAAACCGAAGTTCTCCATTACTCTTGTTGGGACCAGCACATACACACAAAGATGCACACACAGATAAATAAACTAAATCCAGCCAGCTGTATCCATTTCCATGTATTATAAGCCATGCCTGTATACAATCAGCAAATGTTTGTACTAAGCATTTATTATGTGCTAGACACTGAGGTTATAAAAAGTCACCATTCTTGCCTTCAGAAATTCATACTATAGCGTGAAGAATCAGAAGAACAAAGAAATAAATGTTGTAGGTAGACGTGTTCAAAGCACTATAGAGTCACAAAGGGAGATGTTTTTATCTGAGGACAATTGAAAAAGGATTATGGCTTAGGTGAGGTTGGAACTGGATCTTTTTAAAAAAGTGTTTCTATTAAATAATAAAGAAATTGTTGATCAACATGTATCTTCTACATATAAAAATGTGCTCCTAATATCAGTTCTTTTTTTAAAAGATTGTCTTTCTTTATGGTGTACAACATGATGTTTTCAAATATGTATACCTTGTATTATGCCAAATGAACTAATTAGCATATGTATTACTTGTGGTGAGGACAATTGAAATCTACTCTTAGAGATTTTCTTTTTATTTCTTTTTTTTTTTTTTTTTTTTTTTTTTTTTTTTTTTTTTTTGAGACAGGGTGTGCTCTGTTGCTGGGGCCGGAGTGCAGTGGTGCAATCATAGCTCACTGCAGCCTCGAACTCCCGGGCTCAAGCAATCTTCTCACTTCGGCCTCTCAAAGTGCTGGGATTACAGGCATGAGCTACGATGCCTGGCCCTAATATTGGTTCTGTTTAGTTCAAAGAGGAGAGTTAAAAGATTAAAAAGATCTACACAATGAAAAAATTAAGGAGGCAAGGAAGATAGAAACATTTGCAGAAAAGGTTCATTATATTATGCTCAAGTCATCTTTCCTTCATTTGTGTTTTATTTGGCCACTATTCAGCATCAAAATGTTCAGTGACGTGGTTTACCAGGTCTGGTTAGGGAGAACTGAGATTGCTGGATTTGACTTGGATAATTGGGCCATATATACAGCCTTTGTAAGATTTTAACCATTTTTGCCATATATTGTATTCTGCTATACTTGATATCCATTATTGTGTCCAAATTGGTTTAATATATTTTACAGGTGCATATTCATTGGCCAACTACCACATTTTTTCCAAAGCAAAACAAAAGAGAACATTATAGCTTATCATCCCAATCCTTTTACAGATAGGAAATTATTCCCTTCCCCATGCAGGGTGGAAAACCATAGCTATTCTGTTCCCTGAGGACTTGCTCATTTATCTCAGATTGTAAGAAATGCCTCCTGTCTTTTCACTGCTGTGGCTGTCAGAGCTTAATGGGTGCCTTGAGATCTGGTAAAGGTATTAATTCAGTGCTGAAGGTATTAATCCCCTCTTTCCTGGGTAAGAGGAAAGGGGGGTTCTGTGACTCCGGCTGAGTGGCTGGAACAGTGGCCCTGGGTCCTGCTGTTTAGAGGGCCCGGGGTTTGGGATCAGACCATCTCCAGAGCCTGAAATCAGGGCCAAGGATAGAGTTGTACTTAATTCTCTGAAGAAGCTGGGACCCTCCCAGAGACGACTAATAACTCAGGCAATGTTACTTCGTGTCTAACATTCAAGAAGAAAGTTCCCATGGGGCGCACAGTGCCAAGCATGCCTAGTACAAGAGCTAGAATAGCACAAATTAGGAATTTACGCCAAGGAAGTCACAGCATGGGAATTAGAGCCCCAGGTGTCAGGGGTATAAGCATGTGAGCAGACCCCGAGAATGGACTGGAAGAAATTCCTATGACACTCACACTCCCAGCTGCACGGCCACCACTGCCGTGCTTGCTGCCTTCCATCCATAGCAAATTCCTCCTGCTCCCCAAATGTTCTTTTATGCCCATTTGTCTCTGCATGACGTGATACAGTGAAAAAAATCACGGACTTGAAGTTATGATAAATTCCCAGCCCTGTCTTACTGGCTGTAGTATTACCTTGGGCAAGTTACTTACTGCATTTGAGTATCTGTTTCCTCATCTATGATATGAATGTAATTGTACCTCATGAGGAGGTTGTGAGGATTAAAATGAATTGATACATATAAATGACCTAGTACGGTGTCAACCTGTGTCACAGGACTCAGCCCTGTGCTATTCCTTGTCACCTTCTCTCGCAATGGCCAACTCCCGTAACTCCACCTCCAAGTCTGTCTCACTGTGTTACTTGATGTGCACATCTCAGTGCTGTACTGCGACCCTGAATAATATTGTCTTAGACATGGTAGAAATCTGTTCTCTCTCCAGTAACAGTCCAGGCACCCAGGAGTAGTCCCACGCAACCGAGCAGCTCCCCAGTGGCAGGAATGCAGGCCCTGCAACCTGTTGCTCTGTCGTGCTTGAATGCTGCCCTGTCTGCAGGATCTGTGGTGCCACCATCTCACCTGTACTGCAGCCAACAGGAGGGGCAAGGGGGCGTGTCTTTCCCTTCAAGGCCACAACCCAGAAGCTGGACACAGCTGTTGGCCAGAGTTTCATGGCCACTGCAATAGATGTTCTAAAAATCAAAGTTTCCATTACAGTAGAGGAATGGAAGAACAAATACTGGAAGGACATCTGGCAGTCTCTGCTACTCCAACCCATCCATCATGACATCCTTCAAGATTAGCTTCTCAAAAAAGCATCTCAATATAATGTAAGGTGATGCTTTGCTGAGTAAAGTGTGGGCTGGAGTCAGGAAAATGACCCCATTTAATTATGCTCTAAACCATAAAAACAATTTAGCATAGGGTATAAAACATTGATTTTTCTATGTTTCTTGAAAACCTGGATTTCTTTGAAAGTGACTCTGTGAATGTTAAGGACTGAATGTTTGTATCATACCCACCTCCCTCAAATTCATACGTCGAAGCCCTAACCCAGTGGGGCTGTATTTGGAGATGGGGTCTCTGAAGAAGTAATTAAAGTTAAATGAGGTCCTAAGCATGGGGTATTAATCCATATGACTAATGTCCTTATGAGAAGAGACTCCAGAGAGCAAGCTCAGTCTGTCACTCTCCAGGGACGTACAACAAAGAAAGGCCATGTGAGGACAGGTGAGAGAAGGTGGCCATTTATGAGCTAGAAGCTGAATCAGCCAGAACCTTGACTCATCTATCAACAGGCAGGGTCACTTGTCCACTGCTATGTGCTCACATAAACCACTGGGCCCTTGCCTCTGTTCCAACTCTACTGAGCTGTGTGCACACACGCCACAATTCGAGAACAGGATGACACACAGGTTCCATCTCGTGTGCCAACTCCAGGTGATCAGCAGTGGTAACCAGGACAACTGGTAGTGAGATGAATTGTGAGACTGAGTAGGGCTCCATGGGCAAAGAGCTGAGATCAACTAGGAGTGTCTGTTGTGGTCTCAGGACAGAGGAAGGGCGGTGTTTATGATTTATGCCATGTACTTGCTGTTTCTGATGCAGACTTAATAAAGACCCTTATATATGGCAGATAGTACACATTCCATAAATGTTTACCAAATGAAAAAGCAGGAACATATGTTACTTATCAACAATCTGGAAGAGCACCCTGCAGCAAAAGCAGAAGCTGTCTGTTTGCTTATTTTTGCTGTAGCTGTCGTTTTGGTAGCAGCTAGTTTGTGACATACAAGGTCTGAAATCTGGTCCTTGGTCCCTTTTGATGCTTTTGGGAACTTGCTGCATTTTAAGACGTATCTTAACACATCAGTAAGCTCTAGGAACAGAAACTAAGTCTTTTCCTTAGCCTGAATATGCGGTGATTAGATTTCCAGAAGCAATAAATGGGATTTTATTTTCTGTTTGTGTAATCACTTGTCTGAAAGTATAACCATTGTATTAGTCATATTTAGTTAAACGGTTAACATACTTTCTTATGAGTAAACATGAAATGATGTAAAATTTGGATTTTTCCAATAAAATCAGAATAATATGTATTAAGCATGCACACATATGTGTGTGTACCTGGCACAGTGCTACATACAATACAGCACATGCATTAAGAGGATGCCAGGGAGAAAGCCAGGTTACCTTCCACAGCAGTGACATGCATGTGGGGAAGTCTGATGAATGAAGGACATAGAGGGCAGGTTGATGAGAGTCTTGAGTATCAGTTCACCTTGCAAAGCCAGGCAACAAGACCAGATTTCCATGGGCACACAAGCAAATGAGGACAGAACTGCATGGAAACTGAGACTGGCAAGTCCAAGTTCTGATGCAACAGTGTGTGATATATAAGATCACTGACTATATTTCCTCATCTCTTGATGGCACATAGTATAGATATGAAATTCAACTCTATTTTTTTAGATGTTTCAAGAAGCTATAGTCAGCCCCTCAGTGTCTGTCTGTCTCACTCTCTCTCTCTCTCTCCCTCTCTAACAGGATTGAAGTCAGAAGGCCTTTACAGAGTCTCCGGGTTCACTGAACACATTGAAGATGTCAAAATGGCATTTGACAGAGGTAAGCTTGCACTTTTTCGAATGCCATCTGACACCCTTAGTATCCTCTCTTTTGGAACCAGATTTTATCCATAATGGGAATGGGGTTTCAGAACTACTGAGAGTTATTCTTCAAGAACCTGAGTAATAATGGCTTAAAACCTCATGGTTCTACCTCTCTGGGCAAAGTGTTTCCTTAGAAGCCAAGGTCGAGTGACCACATAAGGAAGTGAGTTTAAAATACTACTTGGGTAGGCATCCAATCCACATGGCACCAGTACCCTTCTGCACGCCTTACCCCAGGATCCCGTTGACTCTTCTCGTTCTCTCAGAGCTCCAAAGAAGGAGCATGGGGATGGGGGGCACCCCCGGCACTGAAGTAGGGGAAGCCAGTGGAAGTTTAGGAGGTGACTCTTTTGTTCTTTATGATAGTGACATATATTCTCTAGGCCAGGGCACAGTATGTCTTAGGTCAAATATGGCCAACTTGGGGATCCTGTTTAAAACACAGATCATTAGCATTCACCCTGAGGACTCATTCTGAAAGCTGAATAAGCCCAAGAATCTGTATTTCTAATAAACAATCCAAATAATCCTGGTGCAGCCAGTCCAGGGATGGGACCCCTCACTTACGAGCAGAGCCTCCACTTTGTAGCACGGTATACAAGGTCTTCCACAATGTGGCCCTCCTTCTCTGTCCTGGCTCATCTCTAGGTCCTCACCCCTGTTATACTGTACACCTCAGCAATCCTGAAATACACCTTGTCATGAAGAAGTCCCTCAGCTTACATTGTCTGTCCATCTGGAATGTGTTCACACCTCTGCCTGGCAAACACCTGCTAATGAGGGGTCAACTCAAGTCTTCCCTCTTCCGAGAAGCCTCCCCGATGCCCCCAGCCGACCTAAGAGCTCCACTGCCTTCCCCACACCCTCCCCGCCTGCTCTTCACACCTCTTCCGCATAGCTCTCTCCCCATTTCCTTGCAACTGCTGAGTTGCCTGTCTGTCATTCTAACCGGAACTCTTAGAAGACGGTATCCCTTTTCTTCTTTAATTTGCCAGGGCGTACCAGTGCTTGGCACATGGCAGCTCCTCAATAAATGTCTGCTAACTGTGTAAATAGTAGGATCAGGATGGCGTATCTGCTGTGCTTTTACTGTTGTCTGTGCGTCCGCAGCTTTCTTACCTTCAGAACCAAATTTGCTGGAGCATTTGTTCTTTTAATTCTCTATACAAAAGATGTTAATAATCCCTATATAATTGAAACTTTTTTAATCCAAAAATTTCTCATAATCTGTGACAAAGTCACTGACATTTACTAATGGTAAAACAAAAAATCAAATGTCCTGAGAACGATTGTTAGGAATTGTAAGAAATATGGCATCGCCTATACATGAGGCAGGGTAAGATCTCCCAGGTTAAAGTCCTCAGGGCTGGGGAAGGACGGGTCCAGTTAAAAATAAAAAACTTCATTGAGCCCGAAAGAAGTAATAAGGACTGAAGATTTTTCAACAATTATTTTGTGAATATGACCTCCAAATCCAAGTCCAAAGAATAGTGGTGGGGATGTATTAGAGATTCTTGATACTTTTTTATTTCAAATTAGATTGTCATTCTGTTATGAACTTTTGTGTCTGTAATACAAATTACTGTGCTAAATTTTCGTTTAGCAAATTAGCATGGGCTGGGGCCCGCAGAACTCTTTCGAGTCTATTTCATTACCTTCTGCCTGCACTTACCCTGGGACCCTACCTCACTCTCACTGAACTCCCTTCTGTTACCTCCTACACCTCAATGTTAATAGAAGCCAAAAGAATTGGCTGAGCCCTGACAGGAAGCATTCATTGTTGGATTTTTTTTTCTTTCTGTGCATGCCTTAACTTGGTGCAATAAGGTCCTAATTAGGACTTGGATCGTTGATTGTTTTTCAGATGGTGAAAAGGCAGACATCTCTGCCAGCATCTATCCAGACATAAACATCATCACTGGAGCCCTTAAACTGTATTTCAGAGACTTGCCCATCCCCCTCATCACATACGATACCTATTCCAAATTTATAGAGGCAGCAAGTAAGTATTTAGAATTAATTTTTTATTTGTACCAAAATGTTAAGTACAATGCTTTTGACCTTAAGAAAATTAAAATTCAGAACTCTTTAAATTATTGCACGTGCACTTGTTTTGCCAAGTGAGGGCACAACAGCGCAGTTAATAGACAACCAGGCATAGTTCGCCAGCTGCGTTGAACCAGTACGGAGCCAACTCTACTGGGCTGAAGCAAGGTGTCAGGCGGTTCCTTGTGTGCTGGAAACCAGCGCAGTCGGGCCTATGCTGCTGTATGTTGAAAGCATGAATATTTCCATAGCAAAAAATAATCAGATCTTCTTCAATGAGGACAATCTAGGTCAACTACTTTTACCCACTAAGCAGAATCTCATTGCTAATCAATTAAAGTCACACCCAAGTTTTGCCCATTGATACTATTCAAACTTAACAGAAGGCCAAGAATATGCTGTTCCAAGTGCCGTGCTAGGACCTCTCACCAATGTCTTCTGGTTTAATCTTCTCATCTCCTCCATGAGGCAAATATTATAATCCCATTTTTCAGAAGAGAAAAGCGAGGCTTGGAGAAGTAAGCTCACAGGCCTAGGAATGGAATGCCAGCGTTCACCTTCCATCAGCTCGTTCAGTGTCCAGCACTTGGGGCAGTGCTGTCGAGAGAGGAAAAAAGTGAAAGGGGAAGGTGGGGGAAGGAATAGGCAGTAGTGAGGAAGGGGACACTGAGATGCTGAGATCCATCACATGGAAGGAAGTCAAGCCCACTTTGAGGAAGTTTCGTTCTGTTTTGAGTTTTGTCGTTGGTGTTTAATCTTTAAAGACTGAAAACTTTAGATACGTGCTATTAAATGTAGCAATGAGATGCCTGACTGGGAGACACAAGGGCAGGCTGGGATACGGTTGAGATGCACTTTCCAGATGAGCTGGCCCTGCTGCCTGGTAAGACCATCTCTTCCCAGGTCCTGGTTGTCCTAGGTGGAAAAGAATGGCAGGAGGGATTTCTTTGAGTTGCTGCCAATACCTGTCAGAGACCCAAAAACCAGAAGGGCGTGCTCTTCCTCCCATTGTTAATAGGCCTAGTCTCCTCTTCCTAACCTGGGCTGTGCACTGGGGTTAACCATGCCAACACTTTGGTGAAAAGTACCATCAATGCAGGCTGAGTTGGCTGGCTCATCTGCCAATGTCATTGCATTGCAAAATGGATTTGGTTGTGGAAACCTGCCAGGGAAGAGACGTTAGACAACTTCAAAATATGTGGTACAGTTTAAATTAAAGCTGTGATAGTCAGATTTCTAGCAAATCCAGTGCTTGTAAGGGCAAGGCACAGTTTGTGCATGTGCCACCAGACTGTAAGCATTCCACTGGCCGGCAGATTCCTGGAGGGCAAGGAGGGTGTCCACCCTCTGGCCACCCACGATGCGGACACGCAACAAGCATATGGGGCTCAGCCTCAACTCCTTCTGGAATGAGGCAGGGCGTGGACAAATTAATTAAATGAAAGAGTACCTGAAATTACATGAATTTATTAGAACCTCCCCCCATTTGCAGCTAAAACAAACAAAACTTCTTGTTACTTCTCGGAAAATTTTACCATCCTAACTCTGCACTAATATCCGGATGTGTGAACTTCACAGAAACCTCCAATGCAGATGAGAGGCTGGAAGCAGTCCATGAAGTACTGCTGCTGCTGCCTCCTGCCCACTATGAGACCCTCCGATACCTGATGATCCACCTCAAAAAGTAAGCTGACAGCGCGTCTGCAAACCCTGATCTGCCCCTGGGGCCATTAGTGCGTTAGGAAAAGCCCCAGTGCTCCTCCCAGCCCCGGTCAGCAGCGCTGGAGCCCTCGCTCTGTGCCAGGAGCTGCTCTGGGCACAGTCCTTGTATCATGCCTATGTGGTGGGCACTGTGAGAGGCCTCGGGTTATATGTGAGGTTGCTGAAGCTTAGGGGGGTTAAATATGATAGCTGATCCACAGAGGTAAAGCCAGGATTGAAACCCAGGCAGGCTGACCCAGAGCCAATGCTCTGTCTTAACCATTTGTCTACACTGCCTTGGTGTCTGTACCTCCCTCCGACACAAGCCCTGCACTCTGTGTGCTGTTCTACCCCCGCCGCTTGCCCCAGTTCTGGACCCCGAGCCTGTCTGCCCCTGGGAGAGCACATTCCCAACCTGTTCTCTTATGAGTTCTCTGTCACCGAGTAACAAATCGCCCCAAAGTTGAGTGGTTTAAAACAATAAACATTTATTATCTCATAGTTTCTGTGGGTCGGGAACCTGGGTGTGGCTTAGTGGGTGCTTCACATTCAAGGTCTGTACTGTCGGGTGCAATCTCATCTGAAGCCTTGACGGGGGAACGTCCATTTCCGAGCTCATTCACTCACGTGGTTGTTGGCAGGATTTGGTTCCTCAAAGGCTGGTGGACTAGAGACCTTATTTCCTTGCCATTCGAGTTGCTCCATAGGCAGCTCACAAAATGGCAGCTGGCTTACCTCAGAGCATGCAAGCAGGAGTTCCCAAGATGAAAGATGGTCTTTTTGTGACCTAATCTCAGAAGTGACATCCTATTGCTTTTTGCCATATTTTATTTGTTAGAAGCAAATCACTGGGTTCAGCCCACATTCTAGGGGAAGCCACTCCACAAGGGTGTGAATTCCAGGAGGCAGGGATCCCTGGGGACCATCTCAGAGAACGCCCACCACACTCTGGGTGTCTATACGGGAGTGTATGAGACAGAGGTGGAGATGTTTGGATGTTTATAGGACACTAGAGCCTCTGGTTCCAGACTCTTCTCCGTAAACCTTGTGTCTCTTTACTTCGCTGTATGTGTATAATGAGGGCAACGAGTTGGTCTTATAATACTGGAGGGGTCGAGGTATAGCTGTGTGCCTCCTTGTGTGTTTTTTGGTAGATATATGTCAGCAGCCCATTCTTAGATAAAATGAACCAAAAATTATCTACATTGACCAATTTATAGGTCTACTTACTAAGTGAAAGGAGCCAAGTTGATGATACTGTATTAACACTGGGCATGGAGGTTTTTATTTTTCTGCCTTATAAAACACACAAATACTGTTACCCAGCTTCAGAGTGACCAGAGATGGTAATATTTCACTCATAATATTTCCATTTTGATTAATTTATTGAATTTTAGAGTACAAATAATTTTTGGATGAGTAATAAACTATAAGTGTCACATCTGGCTTTTAACTAGCTATGAAACATTTCTTTCATTGTGATCATTATCTAATTGTTATAGTTTGGAAGGCAAAATACCACCGTCAGGAAAAATGCTGACATCTCCCAGCTGAATCTTAAATGCCAATAATTTCTTATTTTCATTGTGGTGGGTTTGATAGCCATCTTGTTTGGTCAGGTGTAGTGCCTGCCTTAACAGGGAGGTATGAGCACTTCGATAGTAAGGCACGTCCTCTCTCCAACCTTCTTAGCTTTGTAGCGTGAAAATGACACAAACTGGGCTGACCTTCCTTAAATAATGCTAAATGACTAATCCTAATTAGCTCTAAGGCAGTGAACAGAAAGGGATGGCCTTCTGTGCAAAATCTAAACACATTTTAATTACATTTTGCTCTAATTTAGAGAACCTACTCCCTTTTAGATCTATTATGAACATTCTAAAACCCAAATTTGTGAAAGCAAAAATCTGGGAGATTTTCATTTTATTCCACTAGGCAGGTTAAGAAGCCAACTTTGGAGTTTGAATTTCATTCTTAGAGGCTCTGAATTTCTTATCTGGATGTTGAAATGATGATTTTTAATTCCAGCAATACTTACCACTCCAGACCTCATCCTGTGGGAACTAGAAATATCCACTGCCTTCCAGCTTGGCCCCGTTCCAGCCTGTCCCACAATAATGGCCTGCCTCTTCCTAAATTCATGGCAGCCCCATTCTACAGGCAACCCTTCTCCTCTGGCACTGGTCCTGCCAGCAGACAGGGAATCTGCCCTCAGCTCCCCCACCCTGCAGCATACAGACCAGCAGGGAGAAACTAGAGGAAAAACAGACGCCCATGTAAGGCCCACGTATGCACCATGGCCCAGCCAACAACTGCCACCCCTTCAAAGCAATATTCCTTACCTGATAGCTCCACGTGTATTTAGTAAGGAGGACTAATTTTCTAATTTTAAAAATTGTGTTCATATGAGATCCATATAAATAATTCACATCCACTGGCATGAAAGCAACGTCAACAATTTAAAAAGGAAAAAATCAGAAAATTACCTCTTTAAAAATACCTTTCTGCTGTTCTGATTGTCAATTTTCTCCTGCAATTTCCTGAACCAGAGATGTTCTTGGGACTTAAGTATAGAATCAGTATGTAAATTCATTCACATGTCTACATAACGTCTGTGTGTGTGCATGTGTTACAGGGTGACTATGAATGAAAAGGACAATTTAATGAATGCAGAAAATCTGGGGATCGTGTTTGGGCCCACCTTGATGAGGCCTCCCGAGGACAGCACCCTGACCACCCTCCATGACATGCGGTACCAAAAGCTGATTGTGCAGATTCTAATAGAAAATGAAGATGTTTTGTTTTAGTCCGTCAGGGAAATGAGCTGAAGAGCCCCAGCCCCATCTAAGCTGATAAAGCTAAAGGAATAAAAACATTTCTTACACTTGATTTGTTTTTCAAACAAGTGACAGAATTTCCTGGACCACAGTGGATCGCCGAGTCAGGTACTGTGTCTCATAGACACGCGCCTTCTCCACGCGAGAACAACAGGGGTGAGGGTGCACAAACCCCCTCACCTTGGGTCTTTTGCGGTGCCTCGTATGTGTGTCTGTTTTGCTGGAAGAGTGATTAATAAATCTTTCTTTAACTTATTAAAAAATAATGTAGACCTTTACCTTTCAGTCTCATCAGTAACAAAAGGGAACTTAATTCATAAAGGTACTTGATACAGGTATACATTTCCACTTACAAAAAGAAGACAATTCTATCTGTTAAATGTTAAATGAAACCTATATTGTAAAATGTATTTTTATTTTACCTGCAAGAATGTTATTTTATTTTAGCAAATAGAACTCAATGCAGTGCATTGATTATTACCCTGTGTACCTTGTCCCATGTTCTTGCTGTGATGCCCTAAAAAAGTTGACCACAAATGCAGTATTATCTTGACATACCTCTGTCCTCATCAGTGCTTTTCAGTGAAGTTTCACCTGCCACATGTGTTCCTGCTTTTGATAGTCCTTGCTCTTAAGCACGGGCATTCTGCTATTGCATGGTGTAGTTTATAGCAATTGCAGGATGGTCTGAAACATCCACAGGTTTTCTTTCCATAAAAATTGTGTGAATTCCCAAAGTATGTTTTGTAATTGGTCACAGTTTTTTCCATATCATGCATATCGCCGAATGTGGTTGCTTTACATAAAATTATTTGAGGACACTGGATGTATCTGGGCTGTGTAAAGCTGTGTAAAAAGTTAGCACTTTTCCTGTTTTCTTTCCAGCCAGGCCCTCTGAATTCATTGTTAATGGCAAGTTGCATTTTTGCCACATTTCTGTATTGATGAACAGCAGATCTGCAGAATAATTGTCGAATTTCTTTTCCTTTTTGTTTTATAAACAAGCCTATTTTAAAAAGTGAAACCGAATAAAGTTGGTTTTTACCAAATATTTGTTCCTTGAGAAAAATAGCTCTGTATGCATAATAATTTAATATGATTTTATTTCTATAGTTCCATCTTCTTGATTATATTTATCTTAGCATGACCCTTTCACACCAAGATTTCTATATTTTGTAACATAAGTGAAATATTTAAAACATCCAAAACTGTAAATCTAGATTTTTTTTTTT
>RJWJ010018365.1:0-31693 GCA_004363605.1 Indri indri | reverse complement strand
GGTTAGGTAATTCATGGGAGACTCCAAGAGGTTTACTGTGGGATGGATGTTGTCAGAAAGCTGGGACCATCTTGTTTAGCAAGGGGCGGGGGAGCGTGTGGTATTATGTGGGTAGTACAGGGGCCTTGTTTTGTCCATGTTTAAAATTATAAGGTGTCCTTGCTTCATATCATTTTATCCTACTCTCAGTGTAACCTCGTCTGAGGTTAGAGTTCTGTGAGAATGTTCTTTAGTCCCACTTTAGTTATCCTCTCCTTCTGGGATCCTGATAATAAATATGTTGGGTCTTTCTTTATTGCCTCACACGTCCCTGAGGCTCCAACAGTCAGAGCAACTGTCCTAGCTGTGAGCATCAGTCCAGCATCAGGATGTCAGGAGTTGCCCTTCCTCCCCACCTCGAATACTATTTGCACGACCTTCTGATGGTGATGTGATGCACTGAACCTGTCTATGCTGTTACATACACAGTTGTACCCTTCAATTTATTTTTTTAAAGTATAACAGCTAGATTTGATTCTTACTGTTTTCTTTCTATTTCTAAGAGCCTTCCATTTAATAAGGAAGAGTTTTATAGTGCAATTAGAATAATTATAGCAACAACCTTTAGTGTTTAAAGTGAATGGAAAGCTGTAGAGACCAACTATATCTGTTAGAATGCACTTTCAGGGATAAATAGGTATCTGTTGGGGCAATTGAACTGACCACGTGCTTCGGTAGGTCAAACTCAGGTGTACCATATGGTACAATTAAAACACATTTATTTGATGACCAGAAGGGCCAGTAATGTTAAGAGTAAAACACTCACATCCGCTCATCTAAAGGCTGAAATACCGCACTGGACGTCAATGTCTAGCACCACTGTCTGAACCTGCACCATCTGACCCAGGGCCCCTGCATCTAAAATATACAGAAAAGCACAATAATCTAAGAGGGCATCAATTATCCTAATAGAGTTTGGATTTCTCTGCAGTGCCTTTAGACCCCAAGTTGGCAAACCCTTATACAGAGAGTCCTTAAACAGCATGTGGTATGGTGAGCAGGTTTTTATAGGGATCAGCTGAGGAAAGTTTTAGGACTGACTGCAAGGAAAGAAAAATGTCCAGATGGAACTTAATCCCATTGCTCCAAGAGCTGTCAGGAATGCCATGGAACAAGCCAGGCAGGAGGAAGGGGGCAGTGATTGTAGAGCTCCTTAAGCAAGAATATTTCTGGAGAGCCCAGGATCCAGCTCCAAAGACGGTTTCAAGTAGTGCCCACCATGACCTCAGCAGCTTGTCTGTTGCATGCTTGTTGGCCACTCCATGAAACCAGCTCCCATTCAGATTTCTCAGGTAGGTGTCCCCCCATCCTCCTCCTTCCATAGAAAAGCCTCCTCTGGTGGCTCCAAACCACCCCGAGCTTGCCTTTCTCCAGAAATTATTTTTATGATGTTGTAACTAAGTATATCTTTAATAGAAATGCTCAAATCGTGCTATCCTACTAAGTAATCAAGAAAATAATATGTTTAAGTATCTAGAGATCACTTTTGTCAAGGAGCTAAATGCCATTTGGGAACACATTGGCTGCCCTGCAGTACAGCCTTTCAGGACAACACCTGCCCTCTGACTTGGCTGTTGAATGGGGAAGCGCCAGTTCTCGGACAGCAGAGCCTCTTGTCAAAGACAGTAAGGAAAAGAAATAACCTGGAGCCTTCAGATAACAAGTGTCTTCATAGGCCTGCATTTACAGATACAATGTCGCGGGGAGGGGGAAGGCTTAAATTTCACTGGGAAGTATGAAAGAATGTGAATTGTTTTCTCTCCTTTATTTAAATATTTAAAATCTGTTTCTTGCTAAAATGCAATTTGCCAGAAATCTAATTTCCCACTTCTGAGCTAATCAAAGAAAACATAAAGCAGGCATCACTTTCTAATCGACAATGAATGTGAGTGAAGGAACAAACTGAGGGGCCTTTGTACATAATTCTTACAGCTACACTTAAGTAGAAGATGTGCTAACTAAGCAAGGCTGAAAATAGGCATGAGCATATGTCAACCCACACAATGATTTCACGTTTGCATGCCTGGGTACACGTATGGAGAGGCAGCTTTTATCACACTTGCTTGGATACCATATTTACTTATGAATTATACAGTTTCTTTTAGAAATTCATGTACAGAAATTATATCTAATTTAAGAATTTTGTCTTACAACTTTGTTTCCGAAATGGTGATACAAAATAAAGACTCTGAGATTATTCAGAAAAAAATCCAAACTTTACAGAAACATTTGGCATTGAGAAGATGAACAACAAAAAGACTGGAAGAGAAGCTAGTGTTATTTTCTGCATGTGTAAATTTCTTTACAAAATGAATTTAGGAGTATTTTATAAAATTATTTTATTTAGTATGACCTAAGTTTAATGATTTTATTTTTTAAATTAGAAAAGAAAGTTGTTTTTATCTTTTAAATAAGTTAACCTGCAAGATCATAAATAGCAATTATAAGTAGAGAAAACATAAGGGAAAGATTAAGAAAAATAATTATAAAACAAATTGGAATTCAAAAATTCTGGAAGTATTTTATTTATATGAATATAGTTCAAAATTCTTAATTTTTACAAAAGTAAGATTTAACTGAAGGAATATACTGAACTACAACATTATTTGGTTGTTACCTCATGTCCTTTTCTGCATTCGATGAGAGAATCATTCATGCCACTACTTAGCCCTTGAATCCCAGCTCCTTGGGGAAGACAGTGGTTCTGAGAAACTAAGGGACTGATCTGGACCAGGGTAAAGACAAGGCGGAAGCACCTGGAGATAATTTCCCGAAGTGGAGTCTTGAATGTTTAATTGTGACATGACATTTACTGGAAAAAATATTGAAGCGATTTGGAACAAATTTGCTGAAAACACCTAGACTTGAGCATTTTATAAGTAGAGTAACAATATAACTTATAATCCAAACAGGACCATTTTTGAGTAGGAAACTGCATGCTATATTTATGCCCAGACAGTTAAAAGTGTAAACTAGGACTTGCTCTTCTTAGAACTAATCTTCAGGCAATCAATACTTCACCATTCCCCAGATTTTATGTATCAACGATGGCACATTTCTATGCAACCCGTTGAGGTTCTGTGCAATGTAGAATGAGGCATACCTTATTTGTGTAACATTGGTGTGGATTTCATATTTAATGGAACAGATTTCCCTAGGATGGAGGGTACACACATTTGCTCCTTTGCCTTCATGATATTTTTATGGGGGAAGAGAACAACTGATAACCTAGAAGAGCTCATTAATCCATACTAATCTGAAATATGCAAGTTTAAAATCTACTGTTTTGAGGGACTACTAACAAGTAGACAGTTTTCATCTAAAGACTGAAAGAGGCTCATGACTCCTCAACTCTCAGGCACTTGGGGCTTTACTAATGAATGAAAAATAATGCTACACCATTTTTAGAGCAACAGAGAAAGGGATCCCTTGAAGACTTTTATCCAATGTATACATACATAAAGAGATCGATTAAATCCGCCACACAGAGTTGTCTATTTTGGGTTTGATAATCCTGGTTCATTCATCTTTTGTTCAAATCTTTAACAATCAAGCAGAGTCTCTGAACCTTTTCAATTTCCCTGTATTCCTCTTCAACAGTAAAATCTACGGTAGCCCAGCCTTATAATGGTAATCCAGTGTACTTTCAAAAACTTGGACATGGGGAGAGAGACTAAGGAAGGTTGTGATGTTAGTGTCCCTTAAAACATTTTCACCAAACAAGGGGAGGCCAGGAACAAGTGATGGGGGAAGAGTGCCAGCTCTGGAGTTAGATCTGTTTTCAAATCCTGGCCCGCTGTTGGGCCCCAGCAGGTGTTTAATCTCCCTGAACTTCAGTTTGCTCATCTGTAAAATGAGGGCAATGCCGTCTGTCTTGGAGAAATGTGGGGAGAACCACAGATAATGTGTCTATGGAGTCTCCCATGTACCTGGCACAATATAAATAGCGCAGGGAGGCTACTTGTATTTCTAAATGCATCTGTCCCACTCAACATAGAAAATCTTCACGATGTCCTCTGGTAAGGCCAAATCAGGTCTTAACGTTAGGTAGGAGTGATTCATTGTACGGAATCACACATCTCATTATTTGATTGACATGCTTTAAGTTCACGTCTCATCCCTCTAGCAAGTTTAAACTTTGTGAATCAGAAATCCAGTCTTAGCCCTGTGCTTGCTGACTCCAAGGAGAGTCTGCTGTTCACAGTGACACCCCCTTTTCAGCATCTTCCCTGATGATACAATGCATGACCAGCCTGCTCTTGGTCTTTGTTTTTATTTTATAATCCTTCCTTCTTTCTGTGTTAAAGTCTAAGGTTTTCCTACACAAATAATATTTTATTCCCAATCCCCACTTGTCTTTATTTTGCTTGTTCTTTGACCTCCAATGCCATTTGTGAATTTTCTGCATTAGCAAATGACATCAGACCGGAGTGCACCTAGTGCAGATGATTCACATTTGCAGGGCACTTTGTTTTGTGGATCTTGCCTAAAGGACTCTCACTGACCCAGGGCAGAGCCCAACAATGTCACCCCAGCCTGTCTGTCCTGGGGTGGTGGACGATCAGCACCTACTCCCAGGGATAGAAGACAAGCTCCACAAAGGATCTTTCTTCATGATAAGCAGAAATGATTTCTTCTTGAGTTAAGCACAGGGAGGATTTTTTTCCTCCAGGTAAATTACTGTTAATCACTATAAAGTTAATGATTGATATTTTTAAACAGTAAGAGATTCTATTTCATGCTTAGATCTCATCTTCAAAGCATTTCAAGTCAGAATAATTTAAGCATGTTCAAGAGACTCTTTTACCAAAATGTATTTACTCATAAATGACCTTGTAGAAATAAGAGTACTTGTAGATAAGTGATAAGTAAGTGGATTTCACATAAGATCATATCCATATGAGATCATGACTCTAAGGAGAGAAAACAGTGAAGGTCATTGTGAAAACTATGGACTAATGTCTTTTTTTAACAAATGGAAAATGAATTAGGATCACTTAGGGTAGACAAAACCAACATCTATGTTGAACTATTAATGGCTTGCAAAACAATTTTTCTATGTTCTACTGATTTTTCACTCTGATGAGAGCATATGGTTCACTCTGGACTCAGGAGCTCAACTTTACAGTTTAATTTAAAAGTGTTTCCTCAATTTGTTTACTTGAAGGCAAGCTTTACAGCATGTCTATTTTAGGTATTGTTCATTAAAAATTTTCTTCTTTTTAGTAATCCTACCTTACAGAATCATTTCAAAAGGGTAATTAACTAATTAACATTTTAAAGCATTAAAGTAGCATGTAGGTACATCCTTAAGCACATACATTTGTTTTTAAGAGTGTTTTGGGCACAGAGAAGAGATAAACATATAACATAGTGTTCCTGTTTCCTTTAGCGATATATCTGGATGACCTCACTTCCCTGAGAAAATAGCTAATTAAAAATAGTTGAAAAAAGGGATTACAAAGAATGGTGAAATAACATGTTTCAGTCTTTTTAAATCTCCAATCCATTTCAAATAGATGCACCTGTTGTTTTCTTCCGGATCATCGGTAATGGAGTTTTCCCTCCTCCTTAACAACATTCCTTGTATTTCTGCTGATTATTAAGATAATTTTTCTTTCACTTATCCAAAAATTATTGATTGAATCTGGACTATTTTTCTTTATTCTTTCCACACTATACAATCACTGTGAGATACAGCCATCTTACATATTTATGTAGATTTGATCTGATATGAAATAACAAGCTAATCCAACTAATCCTCTACAAAGGGAATGGCATTTGTTCTTTAATGAGAGCTTCTGACATTTGTTATTATAATCATTATTACCAATATCATATCTAAAATAGTACCACAAATCTTTAGTTAGGTCAGTAAAAGCCTGCCCTTCCAGGAAATGCCTGTTTCCCTTTCCATGAAATGGTTAAATTTCTTAACCATCTTCTTGTAATTCAAACACTCTGCCACATGACCCCTCTTCTAGATCATTGTGGAAAAGAAAGACAAACACTGCTCAATTGTAAAGACTTCCCAGACGTTAATAAAACACCAAAATATAAAATGTTAAATTAATTATTCTAGTCTAAGAAATCACAACTGGATCATCTTGAAGTTAATAATGAAAATAAAGGCTAAATATGTTTAGCATAAGTCAAATATGGTATTTTATCAGTGAACATGAATTAAGACATGTCAACAGTATTGTGGGTGAAAAAATCAAAATGAGGGAGTAGCATATTTTCTATTTTTCTAAACAATGTACAGGTTTTGACGGCAAGTAATTAGCTTTTCCAAGTCGTTTGACTAACTGAAACAACTTGACTAAGTGAAAGTTTTTATAGGCATACCTTGTTTTATTACACTTCACTTTACTGCACTTCACAGATAGTGCATTTTTTACAGATTGAAGGTATGTGGCAACCCTGTATTGAGTAAGTCTGTTGGCACCATTTTTCCAGCAGCACAAGCTCACTTTGTGACTCTGTGTCACATTTTGGTAATTCTTGTAATATTTCAAAATTTCATTATTATTACATCTGTTATGGTGATCTTTGATGAGTGATCTTTGATGTTACTACTGTAATTGTTTTGGGGTACCACAAGCCACACCCATATAAGACTGCAAACTTAATTGGCAAATGTTTGTGTTCTAGCTGCTCTGCCAACCAGCCATTCCCTGTCTCTCTCTCTCTCTCCTCAAGCCTCCCTATTCCCTGAGACACAACAATATTAAAATTAGGCCAACTAATAACCCTGCAATGGCCTCCAAGTGTTCAAATAAAAGGAAGAATTGCATGTCTGTCATTTTCAATCAAAAGCTAGAAATTATTAAGCTTAGTGAGGAAGGTGGGTCAAAAGCCTAGATAGGTCAAAAGCTAGACTTCTTGCACCAGTTACTCAAAGTAGTGAATGCAAATGAAAACTTCCTGAGGAAAATTAAAACTGTTATCTCAGTGAACATACAGATGATAAGAAAGTGAAATAATCTTATTGTTGATATGGAGAAAATGTTAGTGGTCTGGACAGAAGATCAAAACAGCCACAACATTCCCCTAACCCAAAGCCTAATCTACAAAAAGGTGTTGACTCTCTTCAATTCTATAAAGGCTGAGAGAGGAGAGGAAGCTTTAGAAGAAATGTTTGAAACTGGCAGAGATTTATTCATGAATTTTAAGGAAAGAAGCCATCTCTAGAACATAAAAGTGTAATGTGAAGCCGCAAATGCTAATGTAGAAGCTGTAGCAAGTTATCCAGAAGATCTAGCTAAGATAATTGATGAATGTGGCTACACTACGCAACAGATTTTCAATGTAGAAGAAACAGCCTTATACTGGAAGAAGATGCTAGGGAATTTTACAGCTAGAGGACAAGTCCATGCCTGGCTTCAGGGCTTCAAAGGATGGGCTGACTCTTGTCAGGGGCTACTGCACCTGGTGACTTTAATTTGAAACAAACGTTCTTGTACCATTCAAAAAATCCTGGGGCCCTTAGGAATTATGCTAAATCTACTCTTTCTGTGCTGTATAAATGAAAAAGCAAAGCCTGGATGACAGCACATCTGTTTATAGCATGGCTTACTAAATAGTTTAAACCCACTGTTGAGACCTACTGCTCAGTAAAAAAAAAAAAAAAAAAAAAAAAAAAAAAAATCCTTTCCAAATACTACTGCTCATTGACAATGCACCTGGTCACCCAAGAACTCTGATGGAGATGTATAAGTAGATTAATGCTGTTTTCACGCCTGCTGACACAATAGTCATTCTGCTGCCCATGGATCAAGGACTAATTTCTACTTACTCAAGTCTTATTATTGGAAGAAATACATTTTGTAAGGCTATAGCTGACACAGACTGATTGCTCTGATGGAAATGGGCAAAGTAATTTAAAAATCTTCTGGAAAGGATTCACCATTTTAGATGCCGTCAAGAACATTTGTGATTCACAGGGAGGTTCTGGAGGCCACGTCCCTCTTAAGAATGAAAGGACCTCACATCCCACAGCCCGGCATCCAAAGAACCGGGCTCAGCAAGGTGGCACCGCTTGAGGAGGAGCCGCGTTGTCCAGGTGCTGAAGTCTTGGACCCCGCGCCACAGGCCGGGTGGTCAGCGCGGCGGATCAGTGCGGCGCATGCGTAACTCGGAAGGGCTCTGACCCCCCCACGCCAGGCACGCTAAGGTTGACCCCAGTCCTCCTCGGGCCAAGCTTCCTATTGGTCCTGAGTGCCGAGCATGCGCAATGTCTCTGTGCGCGCGGGCGCTGGGTTGGCGGAGGTCTCCTTTCCAGGAGCAGCCCCAGGCTAGCGCTGCGTATGTGAGCACACCGGGCGCTGCGGTACCGGGGTCCTGGTCGCCGGCTCAGCGCGAGCTTGATGGGAAAGCGGCCGGCGGTCGTGCAGGAAGCGCTCTCCCTTCGAGCTCCGTGGGGTCGTTGCGGGCTTGGGCTGCGGGGCTCGGCCGGGACCCCCGGGAGCGCGTTGGCCTCCTGCCTGGGGAGGCGCCGAGGCTGCGGGGCGGTGCGGGGCCTTTCCCCCGGTGCCTTTGGTCTGGACACTTTCCAGACCGGGGTAGACTGCACATGGGACGGGGGCGTGTCGGGAAGGGGCGCGCTCCGGAGTCTGGGGGCCTTCCGAGGGCGGACCCGACCAGACGCGGGCGATGAGCCCTGCCTCCGCCTCTGCGCCTGCCCCTCGCCCTGCCAGTGCCGGGAACCTGCCGCTGAGAAACGTGGGAAGTAGCGTTTGCTTTTTAGGGCGGTAGTAGGGATGAGGGGTAATTCTCTGAAGCACCGAGAACAGTGTGTGGTTCCTGGGAAGTGGTATAAGTTATTAGAGACAGTAAGGTTTTCATCACCACATTTTCACAGCACTGGGTAATAACTGCATTGCCGTCCCCGTAAAATTTTGGTGGACTTAACTCATTTAAAAGATATACGTATTGAATGCCTTCTGTTTGCCAGGTGCAGTTCTGATCCCTAGGGATAGAGAGTTTAAAAAGATATATTCAGTGATTTTTTTTTCTTTAGTTATTGCCTAACATTACTTTCTTTAAGGCTTAATTTTCCATTAGTGAGTTGGATGGAGAAGAATACACTTAATTTAACTAATAGTTGGTCACAGTCCGAAAGCCTAAAGTATGGTTTGGATTTGAGTTTAAATCCTTCCAGACAGTTCCACGGATTTAGACAGTGTGCCTATTAAAACCGGATGAGTGAGCTTTACTCTTGATAATCTGTGGAAGAGCAGACGTCAACTAGTAAATCGTTTGAGTGTATTGAAAATGTTGTTCGTTGGTATTCTCTTTTTGAGAGTGCAGTTTCACTTGTATTCTAAGATCAGTTTGCTCAGCATTACAATGAAATATCCGTCAAGAAACCTGCAATTGTAATTGAATTGCCTTTGTTTTTCTTCCTCAAAAAGTGCAACAACAAAAAAGCCCAGTTAGTACTACTGTTTCAGGCACCGCCTAATTGCATTTACCAGTTAGATACATACTATTATCTCCATTTTAAAGATGAGGAATCTAAGATCAGGTCAGTTAAGCATCTTGCTCGGAGTTACACATCTAATAAATGGCCACTTTCCCAGATTTAAACCCATGTATTCTAACTCTGGATTCTGACATTAAACTGCTGTGCTTCTGAGTTAGGGTTTAATTTTCTATTACCCCTAGTTTAATGGTGGGTCTTCTCTCTCTCTCTTTATTTCCTTTTAGAGTTAATACTGTTAACTCTAATCAGAAGGCTAATTTAGCATATTTCAAGTAGAGTAGGTACAGATTTATCCTACCCTAGAATTCTTGTGCAATAGTACGTCTTAACTGTCATCTTTTATAAATGAAGGAGCATCTTACTATTTAACATATGGGATCATTATATAATGTTTGAATGGCCAAAAGCATCCCCAGGAAAAGATAGGTAAATATAGTGTATTTTTATTAAAACAATTTTTTATTTTTTTATCTTTATTTTGTTTTATTTTTTTCAGGCAGAATCACACTGTCACCCCAGCTAGAGCGTAGCTGCATCATCATAGCTCACTGCAGCCTCAACCTTGTGGGCTCAAGCGATCCACCTGCCTCAGTCTCCAGAGTAGCTGGGACTACAGGTGCATGCCACCATGCCCAGCTCATTTTTCTATTTTTTGTAGAGATGGGGTCTCACTCTTGCTCAGGCTGGCCTTGAACTCCTGAGCTCAAGTGATTTTCCTGCCTCAGCCTCCCAGAGTGCTAGGATTATAGGCGTGAGCCACCACACCCAGCTTTTTATTTGTATTTTTATGTGGATGTTGTTGTCATCTTAAAGATTGAGGAACTTGATATCTTGTAGGACTGTTACTGTCTAGTAAACTCTCTTTTTCACTTTGCAGTACTATGTAGGTTATAGCAACCAAAGACTCCTGATCACTTTACAGACATGCTGTAACTGTGATGGTTCTTAAACCTCTCTTAAAAGAATGGCCAGCTGTGCCCCTGTGTTTATGTCCTTTGCTGGGGCAGGGGGATTGTTTCTTCAGTCTTTGGAACCCCCCAGCTAGCTCAGTGTAGAATCTTGATAAGTGTTTATGTGAACAGCTTCATCTGATGTTCCTAACCAGAGCAACTCATCAGAATCTCCTTGGGAGCCTTTACAGTCTGTACATGTCTACATATCTCAGCCCTACCTTCCTAGAAAGTCTGATTCAGCGGCTTTACTGTGGGACCCAAACCCCCCACAGGCATTTTGTTAGGAAGTTTGATTTGAGGACCTGAGGACCACTGGGGTACTTTTTTTTTTCTTTTGTGTTTGGCTAATTACAGAATTTGAAACTATGCTTAATTTTGCAGGTTATGTGAAATAACACTAGTGAGATGCTGGCCAACTAGGGGTGATTGAGTGGGACTGAGATTGAATTACAAGTTTATTGCCAAAGGAGTTAGTTAGTGAGAAAATGTCCTGAAGGAGAGAGGGAAATAAGAAATTTGGGCTTGAAAGTAGATGTATGTGTACTACTGTAGTGTACTCTTGATATGCTATTGGCCAGCCTGTTCTCTGCAAAAGTTACTGTCCAAGGGGGCTTAGGACATAGAACAGTTTTATTTTCTAGATTGAGCTAATTTGTCGTTATAGTGCCCATTATACTATTTGAAACAATTCAAGCTACAACAGCTAGTAGAGGCTTTTATACCAAAACAGGACATGTGAGCCACTGGGTTATCAACCGTGGTACTTCAAAACTTATTCTTCTTTACTTATATCATCTTCAACTAAAAATCAAATCAAGAGAAGAGTGTCTCAGAAAGATGGGGAGTAGTCAGCTGGGTTGAATGCTGCCAAAACATTGGATTTGGCAAGTGGAAGGCACTGGTGACCTTGGGGTGGAAGCTCAGAGGGATGAGGGAAAGGTGAATGATAAAAATAAACAGACAAACAAAAATGCTTTTTCAAGGTATTGTTCTAGGATGTGCCAGGGTAAAATCAAGTCCATTTATTTAAAGCATACTAAATACCAGGTGCTGTTCAGATATTGAGGGATACATAGGTAAACGTGATACATGCTCTAGTTCCTCAGAGAACCTACTACCCATTGAGACAGCCATAAAAGCAGGACATAATGTGACAGCAAGTGTTATGTGGGGGCTGCCCGAGCGCACAGGGAGATTACTTGAGCCTATCTTGGGAGTTAAATGAATTAATACAAGTAAAACCACTTAGAAAAGGGCCAGTTACATAGTAAACATTTAATGAATAACTTAATAGCAACATTTACGTATTAATAGTACATATTGCATATTAAGCATAATTTAACTCATTTTACACTACCAGTATCCTCATATACAGATGAAGAAACAGGTGTAGAGGGTAAGGTGACGAAGGTCTCACAGCCCTTGATTGACAAAGTCTGCCGGAAATTAGCTATTCTCCAAGCAAAACAGGTCCCAGGCAAGATCATTGCAAGAGATTTGAAAATAAGAGAAATAGAGACAAAGTACAGTTTGAAGTGATGGGGAAGTCAGGGGTCTGCCAGCATTCCTGTGAGCCAAGAATCCCTTTGTGAAATCCTGCATCAGTATTTATTGGTACAGCAATTAGTTGTTAGTGGTTACAGATTTATGTGTACAGATCATTCGTTTAGGTTTCAAGGCTCCCCAAATGTTTCTAGAGATCCCTTAATTAATTCTATGTGAGCAAATGGTTACAAATTTTTTCTAAGATAAACTTCTTAAGCCCTAAGTTAAGAATAGACCTAGCTGAGTATACAAGTTAAAGATAAAATTTCCAATTAGCAGAAAAGCTAAAGCAGAAATATAAAGACCATATATTTCTTTATTTAGTTTCTTGTTAACTGAGACATGTGGTCAGGAGTGAAGCAGGAACTGTCTTTGAGGCTAATTAGTTTTAGCTGCAGGTATTTGCTGGGCTGGCATTCTTTGATCAGCCCTTAACCTGTGACCCCATGCCGAGCTCTGCCTTGCACAAGTACCAGGCACTGGCCTGCAGGTTTTGAGACAGGTGTTGCCTTGCATTCACCTCTGATCAGTGATATGCACCCCCTTGTTGCTAAGCAGCTTCTGTTCTGTGAACTAACATGCTCACAGATTCCTTCAAGGCAAATCCCTGCAAAACTCCTGAAACTTTCCATGTCTCTTAATTCCAACAAAAGCCAGTATTTGTATCCAGGCAGTCAGCTTTCGTTCTGTGTAACTTAACCACTGAGATATACTTCCTTTCCTTTTTTTTTTTTCTTTCCTCTGTGTGTGTGTGTGTGTGTGTGTGTGTGTGTGTGTAGTGAGTTTTTCCTAGAGATGTATCCAAGCTTTAAAAGAGCTTAGTACTTCCAGGATAAATCCTGCAGTGTGCCTTGAGAGCTGAGGGAAGGGAATGAGAGGCTGAGATGAACTGACAGGTTAAGAGGATGCAGGTCATGAAAGTCAGACTCCTATTAAAGAGCAGGTTTCACCCTGGGGGCAGTAGGAAGCTTTTGAAAGACAATTTTAAGTACTGTAAGGACAAGATCAGGTTTGCAATTTAGAACTGTCACTGTGGCTGCAGGCTTCAGGGTAGGTGGGATGAGTGGGTAGAGAGACAGGAAACTTAAGTTTTCCAAAGAAAAACAAGGGAAGAACTAAAGTGGTGATCTTGGAGTTAGAGCAAGGTAGAGAGTTTAAGGAACTGAGGATTTGGTAAGAGATTTATTGTAAATTCCTACATCCTAAAATATTAATATTTCTTCTTTTTCTTTTTATAGATGATAAGTAGCCAAGGATGTAAATGACACTCCTATAGAAATAGTAAGCATAATTGGAGCTGAAAAACTAAAAGCAATGAAAACGTCGACTACTGTAAGCAAAAAAAAAAAAAAGCAGTATTTACAGGACATGGTTATAAAACCAGAAATTAAAAAAAGATAAGACCTTCTTGACTGAAAACTCTGAAAGACCATTTTTCTGAAGCTTAGACTTTATTTTTTTAACATTTCCTGGAGACTGTGTTTATATGGATAGGAGTGAGTAAACACTTAATGTGAAAAAAAAAAAAAATTCCTGATTTGACATTACGTATTTCCCATCTGCTCCCTTCCTTGTGTCTCTGACCTTCCCCAAACTGCCCTGTTGCTTGTAGGCTTCCCTGAACAGAGGCAGCCCTCACTACCCAGCCATCAACACCACCTTGGGGCCTACTTTACTTCATGAAAAACTTCACAGGGAATCTACATCTACACCTGTATGTGCAAAGACTTCCTGATCCAGAGATAGATACTAGGATTGATTGGGTTGATGTTTAAGACTTTCCAACTTAATGCTGGCAAAATTATTTTAGTCATGTAAAAATCATTTAGAATTCTTGTGAAATAGCCCCTTCATAATATGACTTTCGATTACTGCATTTAAATTCACATATATAACATACTAGATTATATATAAATAACATTTTCAAAAAATTGTCAAAGATATTTTTCTGATGATATTTTACTCAAGTACTTACAAAGTTCATGTTCTGTGAGGCTGGGAATGTAAAGTCCGATTCATGCATCCAGATGTATTGCGTGCTGACAACCATGAACTCCCACTCCTTTCTTGGCATCTTCCACATCACCCTGGCAGGCTTCTGTGCCCACCTTCCCACGAAAGCTGCTGCTCAGTCTCCATAACCTGAATATTGTACTTCTATGTTCTCTGAATTCAAGATACATTCAGAGTAAATAAAGTAAATCATCTGAGCTAGATAAAAGAATAATGAAATAAATCTAGTAGAAGGAAAGAAATAATGAGAAAAAATTAGGCAATGATGGTAGAAATCTGCAGATTAATCTCATAGCCTAGAAATATTGAAAAAATTAAGAAAAAGTTAGACATGTCATGAATGCATAAAATATAGGTAGATACTAGTCTGTTTTATCATTTACTATCATAAAATATATATAAATGTATTATACAAAGTTAAAATTTATCAAAACATATGCAGACAAACACAGACCATGCATAGCACCCTTTGCAGTTGAGAGAAATGTAAATAAACAAAATGATGTGGTGTTAAATCATAACTGCATAAAATTAACTGCAGTATATACTATACTACTGTAGTAATTTCATGGTCACCTCCTGTTGCTATCGTGCTATTGTGAGCTCAAGTGTTGTGAGTATCTGCTTAAAAACCCATGTAATGCTACAATTTCTTAGAGAGCAGTTCATCTCTCTAGTAGATTTTGTATTCATAGTAAGAAATGATCTCTTGCAGTTTTTGCCTATTTTTTTTATTGTGTTTAGTACAATACTATAAACTAATACAAAGTACCAGTAGTGATGCTGGAAGTGCTCCCAAGAAACAGAGAAAAGTCATGACATGACAAGAAAAAGTTGAATTGCTTGATATGTGCCATGGATTGAGATCTGCAGCTGCAGCAGCTTGCCATTTCAAGGTAAACGAATCTGGCATAAGGACCATTGTGAAGAAAGAAAAGGAAATTTGTGAAGCCATCACTGCAGCCGTGCCAGCAGACATGAAAACCTTCTTGTAAAATACCTTTTTATCTTGTATTGAAAATGTAGCTTTTATGTGAGTGCAATATTGCTACAAGAAAGACATACTTATGGACTTTAATATAATTTGAGAAAAGCAGACATATGACAATTTAAAACAAAGGGAAGGTGAAGGATCAATTTAATGCTGGAGAATTTGATGCAAGCAAAGGATGGCTTAATAACTTTAGAAAGAAGTTTGGCTTTCAAAATATGTTCAGATAACAGGGAAAGCAACTTCTGCTGACCAACAGACAATAGGTGAGTTCCCATATGCCACTAGAAAATCATTGAGGAGAAAGGATATCTGCCTGAAGAAGTTTTTATTCTAGACAAAAATTCTCTATTCTGGAAAATAATGCCACGCAAGGCATATGTTAGTAAGAAAGAGAAGTGAGCACCAGAATTTTAGGCAGGAAGTGATAAGCTAACTCTAGTGTTTTGAGCAAATGCAGCCAAGCTTATAATCAAAATTTCTGTTATTTATAAATCTGCTAACCCCTAAGCCTTAAAGCTGAAGGATAAACACCAGCAGGCCCAGACAAAGAGAATGCTTTTTCTGTACTGCTTTGTCTCTGAAGTAAGAAAGTACCTTGCCAGTAAGGGACTGACTTTTAAAGTTTTTTTTTTTTTTTATTGTACAATGCCCATGGCCACCAAGAAACCCATTAGTTCAATACCAAAGACATCAAAGTGGTCTACTTGCCCCCAAGCAAAATGTCTCTAATTCAGCCTCTACATCAGGGGTCATAAGGATCTTAAAGGCTCATTACACACAGTACAGTATGGAAAGAGTTAATGCTATGGAAGAGAACCTTGATAAAACATCATAAAAGTTTGCAATAATTGTAAGACTGAAGATACCATCATTCTTTTAGAAAAAATCATGAAAGCCATCAAGCCCCCAAACAATAAATTTCTGCTGGAGAAAATTGTGTCTAGATGTATGTCTTCGCAGGCTTTAGGACAGAGTCAATCAGGGAAATCATGAAAGAGATTGTAGACATAGCAGAAAATGTGAGCGGTGAAGTTTTTCAACACATGGATCATGAAGAAATTCAAGAGCTAATCGACGCTACACCTGAGGAATTGACAAAGAATGACTTGGTGGAGCTGAGTGCTCCTGAGCCAGTGCCAGCTAATGGGGAAGAAGACACAGAAGCAGCAGTGCCACGAAACAAACTGACATCAGAAAATCTAGCAGGAAGGCTCTCCTTATTAAAGATTGATTTTGACATCTTTTGAGACATGGATGGACTCTTCTATGATATGGGCACTGAAACTAAAGAAAATAGTAGAAGAAGGATTTGTCCCATACAGAAACATTTTTAGAGAAATGAAAAACTGAAAAGTGAGACAGAAATTACAATGTATTTCCATAAATTTACACCAAGTGTCCCTGCCTGTCCTGCCTCCCCTTTCACCTGCTCCACCTTTTCTGCCTCTGCCACCCTGAGACAACAGTACTGACCCCTCTTCTTCCTCATCTTCCTCAGCCTACTCAATGTGAAGACAAGGATGTAAACTTTTGTGATGAACCATTTCCACTTAAATGAATAGTAAATAGGTTTTCTCCTTCTTATAATTTTTTAATAAGATTTTCTTTACCTTTGTGGGAAGAAAACAGTATATAATACATATAACATACAAAATATGTGTTAATCAATTGCTTATGTTATCAGTAAGGCCTCCAGTCAACAGTAGGGTATTAGTAATTAACTTATTGGAGAGTCAAAGTTATACAAACTGTTAGGCAAAGCTTTCTGTAAAAACAAGTTACACACAGCTTTTTTAATGCTGGGGCGGGTATCAATATGCCTCACCCATACCTTGTTCAAGGGTCAATGTATATTTTCTGACAATTTCTTAACTACCTATGCTTAGATTTGATAAAAACAACAACCCCCAAAATAAATAAATAAATAATTAAATAAAAACACCTCATTATGGCAGATAAATTCCCCTTTGTGGTTTTCACCCAGACCCTCTGCAACCTCAAGACCTCCCACTAATTTCTAAAAGCCCTCACCACTCTCTGGAAGAAAAAAAAAATATTGATATTTTGTTCTCAGACAAGGTAAAGTGGATCATTATTTAGCTTTTGAAGAATAGATGGTCATGAGTTTATAGTTTAGGTAAAATTTTTTAAGAGATTTAAAAATGTGTTTTTAGTAAAAAAAATACCTTAATGAATGCTCAGTCTTCTTTTTTGACCTTGGCTAATGCCCCTGCTCAGCTGGGGACCCTTATGTTAATGAGACAATATTGTATTCTGAGCAGCAGGCTTGCTTTGAAACAGTTCCATTCTATTCTGAAAGCTCAAAGCTGCTTTTATGCAAGTACTATTGATTAAGAAATTGTTCCTTCAAATGAAGAAGAACAAAGGTGTTCCCATAAGGGGCTCAGCATTGAGAAAATTTAATTTTAAAAGACAAATTTCCCCACCCTGGATTTTTTAGCTTTTAAGATATTTCTAATAACAGTAACCATTGTTCTTGGCTTTATTTCCAGTTACTATCTTATTTTTCTGGATACGTGTAATTTGCATTTCATAATGATAACAGACAAAGGGCATGTTTGGCCTTCTGAATAATTAATCGTAACTCTCCTGTGACACATTTCAAAAGGCCAGAAGGAAATCAGTATTCACCATAAAAACTGAAGAGTAGGGATTTGGCTTTCTGAATTCTCCATTATTCAGACACATTCATGCGTCTCCTGAACTTGGAAATTTACCACAGAATTTGGTTTTATGATTTGGTGCTTGAGTTCCAGCTGTCTTTTGTGTCTGCTCAACAGAGGAATGGCTTAAGGGTGTTAGGGGACTCATACCATGGGTTGAGAAAGAATTCTCAACTCAAAGATTAAGGTAGGTTTTGAAGCAACGGATTTTACTTTCCAAGGGAGGAAGGGGAATAGCATGAAAGGAAGAAGGAATGCCAGCACAAAGGATGAGTGACTTGGGCTTTTATTGGGGTTATAAAGAGCAGAGAAGTTGTAGTTGCACAATGATAATTGAAGACAGTGGTTTCCAGAGCAGTTGTTTTCTGTTGGGCTGGTTTTATCTGACTTCTCAGAATGTGGTCTGGCAGGTTCTGAGGGGCTATATGCCCTTTTCTGTCTGTTCAGTACTCTTCTAGTTCTGCCAAACAAGCTCTCAAGAAACAAAACAAAACAAAAAGAACAGGTAAGCCACAGGTGGTCAAGCAAGAAGCAAGCAGTGGGGCCGGGACACCATTGTGTGCAGTGATGTTTTAATGTTACATGATTCACTAGCAATGCTGTACTTTCAAAGGGTATTTTAAAATGCTTTTTATAGTATAATTTATTGATCACATGTTAACTATTGGCTAAATCCAAGGCTGGCCCCAACAAAATGGCTTTTCAAGTTCTACTCTGTGCTTGTACTTTTCATTATAATTATTTCCAGACTCTGGAACCAAATGAACTGCATGCTGTTTATTTTTGAAATTTTTACAAAAGCAAATGGTTGATCTGAAATAGATTACACGTATAAAAGATTTAATTCCAATTTAACTTTTAAACACCTTTAAAACATCTTTATTGGACTGAATTGAATTCAGTACTTTAAATCGTATTTTGTTGTCTCCACCAGTCAATGGAAAGGCAAATACAAATTAAAAATGAGAGGCTATTTCTCCCTATTAAAAATAAAGGAAGAGACAACTTCCCCCTTTATTTCTAAGAGCACTTACTTTAGAAAACTTGTAGTTGTAGGTTCTTTCTCTGCCTCTTTGAAAGGTATATAAATCTTTTTACATGCTAAATAAGGCTTTTTGCTAACTTTAATACCTCATCCTGTCTCTCTGGAAGAATTTGAATGCCCTTTGAAATGTAATCACCAAGTTAGATAACACTCTTATTGCCCACTCTCTGTGGGAGGGAGGAGCTAAACTTCTGTGGACACCAGGCTCCAAGTTGCAAAACTACCTCCTGTTATAAATACATGAGTAATTTATTTGTTCTTGGAATAAAGCCAATTTGCTAACAGATGGCCATTGCAATTACCAGGTGAATCTAGGAAGAATCATGTATGACAAAGGGTGCTGGTAAGTCCTTTTACTTGCAGACTGGTTATTGTTGATTGTGAGAACATATTTGTAATAAGTTGTATCTGCTCGGCTGTATAAAAGGGTGAGATTTCTTTATTTCTTTGCAATCTCCTAGTGGATTGCTAAATGATGTGCACCACATTCTGGCTTAATCCTAATTCAATAATAAAACTATTTTCTTTCTCTACTACATTTTTGGAGGGTTTTTCTGATCTGGGAGATTTTGTTTTTAATGATATTTACCCGAATCAACAATATTACTTCCCACTCCCATGTCCACACAGACAACTTGCACAGATCCTATAGAAATAACCCACAGCAATACTGGGGAATGAGTGAGGCAGAAACTCAAGTATTGGATCCCTAAGTATTGCAGTGGTGACTTTTATTATTGCTCATGCTCATATATCAAAAGGAAAGATGACAATAGGTAAAATGTGCACCACACAGTGAGCTCATGCACATCTGGCTGTAATCCTGAGACATAATAAAAAACTCCTAAGCCCCCCAGCTGACAGAATAGATCCCTCTCTTGGCCAAGGGAACCCTAGAGAAACCTTAAAATTGAATTCCTAACTGTGATTGGTTGGGAGGTACAACATGCCTCCTTACGCCCCTCCCTCACTAACCACCATTAGGTTTGCTTTCCTGAGGGTTAAACACAACCAGCCCTTTCAGAAGACTTACTCCATGGCTGATTCCAGCCAACCTCATGCCTGCTCCTCCATCTTGCAGTTTCAGCATGATAACTGACAAGCTTTCCTTCCTGATAAGAGACCACTGACCATGAGTTCTGACCATCTACAGAGGCTGTACACAGGGTTTTTTGTGTCCTCTGCTTCACCTTTTGATGTCACAAGGCTGAAAAACACACTCGTATCACACTAACATCACCATTTTTTTAATGTGGGACCCATGAAGCAGCATGATGCCCAATTAAGCATGCACATGTTTCTCCTTTCATAAATATTTATGACCCCTCCTATAGCCTATTAGATACGTATATTTGGCCATCATGCTGAGCATAAATTCCTGTTCTCTTTACCTCTCCCTCTAAGTGACCATTTATGGCTTCTGGCCAGAGGCTACACTTCCCAGAAGGCTGTCAGAATGGCCACCTGCTGGCTTCAACACCTTATGAGAAATAAAGCTTCCCTTTCTGAATTTATGAACCTCATGATTCTTCAGCTGACAATACAAAGTAGAAGGTAACTTCCAATTTCCTGAAAATAACTGCATCTCGTCAAGTAGGGTGTCAAATAGGGTGGTTCAGAACTTAAAGGGAAATAGTAAGCTGTGTTTTGTTTACTATAAATTGACCCAAGCCAACATGGCCATTTACGGTCTGTAGGCTCTTTTTGGTATAGATCACCTCCATCTGTTAGCTGTGGGGCTTGTCTCCTTTGCCACAAAAAAATTGTCTTGGGTCAATCTATTATGAGCAGATGTCAAAGACTCAGTCTGGTCTCTAAAGACACTGTGAGCTAATAGTAAACAAGACTGTAGCCAGTTCTAAAAGCTCAGAGATTGAATGAAGTGAGCTTTATGCAAGATGGGGTCCCTGAAGGTCATGGACCACATCTTGCATAAAGGGTTCATCATGGATAACCCAAGGATAAGATAATTATCAGTGGTGTTCATGGTCACTTTCTTCCACATTCCTAATTATTGTTTCAGAGAAAGAGAAGGAGTCTTTGAGAACTTGCAACAGTTCAGAATTGAAATCAGGCAGGGATTTTGGATTTTGTTGCTGCATCTCACAAATTTATGTTGTATGCACAGAACGATTGTTAGTAATAACTACCATAACTCATATTACTTGACAATTGATCCTATGTTGTATCCTATGTATGAATTGTCTTCTGTAATCTCACAATATCCCTCTAAAGGGAACCCAATTGAGGGTGAAGAATCTGAAGCATGGGGAGGCAGAGAGGCCCACCCAGAGTCACAGAGCTGGTATGGGGTTGCCTTTTGGCCCATGGGTTCCACCTGCACTTACTACAGAGCCAAAGGCTTTGGTACAGGACCTGCACATGTGGATGTCCAGGCAGAGTAGTTGAGAGTGCTCCTTTTTCAGACTGTATCTCTTTAAAGTACCAAATTTCAGGTTACTAGACTTCTTAATGGGGCTTTCCCTCCAGGATGCTTAAGGTCCTGTAGATCCACCCAAGTAAGAGCTGGGGTATAAAATAAATACAGAGCAGTTTCTGCTCCCTAGGAATTTACAGGGAGACATGGCTAGCATTGGCACTGACCAAAAGTATTTCTGTATTAAGTTGTACTTGACAAGTTCTTGGGCATTTGCAATTAAGCTCAGCACTATCTAGACATCCCTCAAAGAGAACAGGCCCCATTTAATGCCCTCCAAATGCATTAATTTTTCAATAGGAAAATTGGAATAAGGATTTATCCTAGACATTTACTGGAAATTGGTGGTGAGATTTACTCCTTCTCTTCCTTTCTGAGACACTAAAAGGGAGTACAACCTCTCACTGCCACAAAGAATAAATTAAACATGCACCACATTATATACCTGTTTTTTCTCAAACTCACAAACCTTTTTCTCCCATGTAACATGATGTGCCCATCTATTTCCAATAAAACAAACAAACAAACAAAAACAAAGTAAGAAAACTGCATTTTCCTCCTAATTGTTATTTTGGCAAAAAAAAAAAAAAAATCTGTGTTGTCCCATAGGAAAAGGGTGATACCTGATCTTTAAATAGAAATGGCAATATTTCTTGCCAATAACCTGAGTGTGTTTGAGTATGTACAACCAGAATCTGTCTTACCAGCAATGGAAGGGGAGAAAATATTACAACAATCTGTCAATACAGAAAGTGTTGGAAAAGCAAGCATTGTCATTAAGCACAGTTAGAAACTGTTTTCCTTCATCATGTACATAATACATTTGTTTTCATTATGTTTCTTTTCACAGAAGTCAATAGCTTGATAGTTCCTCTTTTGGATTCAATTTCAAAGAAGTAGCATCTGCCTTTAAGCATTTTAAGAAAAGCTTAATTATTAAAGCAGATACTAATTTGTCTATGAGATTGTGAAGTGGAACCCACTTGAAGAAAATCTACTTACCCCATGCTGGGCTCATCTCCTCCAGAAATAAAATTTTCTCAACAATGTCTGTCACTAGTGACTAATGTCCATTGTTAAAATACTAAATAAAAAATTGTGTGTTTGTCTTAGATTTAAGTTTTACTTATTATAAATTCTCATATGACAGTTCATTCTGAAATGTGTGGCCACGTAGCAACATTTTCTATGAAATACTTTATTCAGAGAAGCCAATTAGCTATCATTTGGCTTTTAAAATACCACTGCCATAATAAGTCCTAGTGTACACTCCTAGCAGAATAGGGCTGTTCGAAACTGTCCTACACTCACCAAGTCATCTGGTTCTTATTTTCCCATATAATTTCACCATTCCAAGTCGAAAGTAATTTCTCAGCAACAGTTCATACAAATCTCTTTTCTTAATTTAAGCCATGGTTTAGGATTATAATTTTACTTTAGAAAATTTTTTCAGAGGTTATTCCTCATGAAATGATGAGGTTTAGTTTAAATGTTGATTAGTCTCATGAAAGAAAGAGAAGCAGAGTCCAATGGCAGCTCACAGGAAGGGTGTGTGAGAGGGACTGCAGAGTCAGGGAGGTAAAATCAAATAAAAGGAAGGGTACGGGGCAGGTAGCCATGCAAAGGGTAGGAGAGGAGGAGGTTCGGGGAGGAAGACATCGCACAGACAGAGAAGTTGGCCTATTCAGTAGACATTAAGCAATCAGCAGAGGGAACTACGGCTCCAGGAGGGTTGAAGGCAGGCAATAATGAGGGAGAGGTAGGCACAGGCCACACAATGCGAGATTTATGTAACATTCTAGACCTCTATATCCAGATAATTAAGGTTAATTTTACAGATCTCATAAGAATAATACTTAATTAACAAATACGATGCCTTGTTTACAGTTGATAATAAATCGTGATGATATAATATTTTAAAAATTTCTACCAGTTTAAGATTCTGTGTGTGTGTATGTGTATGTATATGTGATACATATATAACTATTATTTTTAATATGGCTAATATTAGAATAGAGTCAATAATCTACGTATGCTCTTAAAATATACAAAGATATGTTACAAACACTAAATGGACATGAGTTTTCTCCTTCTTTTTGTTTAAACCTGATGTAAGAAATCTGCTCCTCGTATATATGAGAGAAAAGAAAACTGTTTTTATCTTTTGTCTTTTTTAAAAACAATATTCACCTAAGACTGAATCATAAATGGAAAATATCTCTTATATCATCTGAGGGCTTCCAACTCTTCTCAAACTACACTGCATTGCAATTACTGCTTTTTTATTTTTGATATAATACATCAAACCAGGCTCAAGTGAAATTACAACGAGTAGTTCTATAAGTCTGACTTACACATTTCCAGCAGCACCTGGGCTTACTTTAGGCAATATTTAACAGTGAACCCACTCTGTGCTACTGGTACTGGCTGCCTATTTCAATCATCTAGAGGGATTTTATTGTGACATATAAAACAAGAGAAAAAATAATATTTTACTTTGTTTGAGAATACTGTTCTGAGAACAAATATAATTACAAAGTTGAGATACCAATTAGCAAATTTAACCTCGAGCTCTACTATTTATCATTTATGGCCTGTAGAATAAACTTTATTTTAGAAAACATAATAGATGGATTGCTTGAATTGTGATTTACTTATGACAAGACCTAAAAGAAACTTTTAAAACCCCAGAAGCTAATGATTCATATAATGATCTGTAGAATACTAGATCAATAGAATTCAAAGAAAAGTTATACTTTCGCTGTAAAAACACATTTTATTAAACAGGGTTCATCTACCTCAATGTCTTGCTAAAATATTTTAATTTCTTTTTATTAGATTGCCTTTTAATAAGATGACATAAAATGATCTGTAAGCATAAATATTTATGAGTAATTGGAAAATATATAACCCAACTGTTCTTTCCAAAACTTTAACTACTATTTCTAATTATTTAACATAAGATAATCTTGCCTATCCCCGTGGTCCCAGGAGCCAGGTCCATCTCCATGCACCTGGTACCAGACCCACCGCAGTGGACCTTGGTGCCAGGCCAGTTCCTGTGGATTGGAGACCAGGCCTATGTCCATGAACTGAAGCACAAGAGTTGTCACAGTGCCAGGCAGCCCACCTGGACCCAGGCTCAAGGTCTACTTCATAACCAGGTTAGCCCCTGTGAACTCACACTTCAGGTCTGCCCCTGTGAATGCAGGCTCCAGGCTTGTTCCTGAAGACCTAAGCACGAGGCTCACTCCTGTGGAACAAGACACCAAGCCCATCCACCCACTGACCCATGCACTAGGCCAGACCACTCAAACATTTCAGCAGCAAGCCAGTCTATCTGAGGATGCCACAGCAAGTCCCACTCAAAGACCTTGACAGCTGGCTTGACCAGAATATTGGACAGGCTGATTGGTGAAGGACTTTCCCTGCCAAAGCCAATCAGTAAAGACTGGAAGAGGTGTGCTGCAGACACCAACACAAGTTCATAGAAATCACATAATTAGGAAAACATAATACTATCAAAGTACTAAATAAAGTGCTGATAACCATGTCTAAAGAAATGATCTATTAGCTTCCTAAGAATTCAAAATAACTATCTTAAAGAATCTCCCTGAACTACAAGAGAACACAGATAGACAACTAAATCAGGAAAAAAATACACAGAATTAAAAGTTAAACAAAGAGAAACCATGCAAAGAAGGACAAAACAGAAGTTCTAGGGCAGAAGAACATAATGACCAAATTGAAAATTTAATAGAGTGCTTCAACAGCAAGCTAAATGAAACAGAATAAAGAATCAGTAAGCTTGAACACAAGTCATTTGAAATAACCCAGTCAGAGAAATAAGAGAAAAATAATGTTAAAGAATGAATATAGCCAATGGGACTTATTGGACACCGTCAAGTGAATCAATATACACATTACTGGAATCTCATAAGGTGCAGAGAAAGAGGAATGGGTAGAAAGCTAAATGAAAGAAATGACAGAAAACTTCCCAACTCTTGAGAAAGAGACAAGCATATAGATCCATGAAGCCCAAAGAATACCAAACATAAAGAGATTTCTAAGCCATATTATCATCAAATTCTCAGAAGTCAAAGACAAAGAGAGAATTTTTAAGGTGTCAAGGAAAAAAAATGATTTGTAAAAGCCTTATATGCCAGGAGATACAGGATAATATTCAAAGTCCAAAAGAAAAAAAGAAAAATTTACCAACCAAGAATACTATACCCAGCAAAGCTGTCCTTCAGAAATGAAGAGAAGATGAACACTTTCAAAGACAACAAAAAGCTGAAGGAGTTGATCATTGCTAGAATTGCCTTACAAGGAATGCTAAAGGGAGTTCTTCACAGTAAAACAAAAGGGTGCTAACCAACAACTATATATACAAAATTCACTGTAAAAGTAAGAATATACTAAAATTCAAGAAACACTAATGCTATAAGGGTGGCACATAAATAATGAAGTTTAGTATGAAAGTTAGCTGACAAACTATTAAAATAATTATAGCTACAATAATTTGCTAATGGATACACAATACATAAAACATACTAATTTGACTTCAATAACCTACTGTGGAGGGAAGGAGAAATTAAAGTGTAGAATTTTTGCATGTGTTTGAAATTCGGTTGTTATCAGATTAAGATATAGTATTATAAGATATTTTATTTAAGCCTCATAGTAAGTGTGCATAAAAAGCCTGTAGCAGATGCTAAAGAGAAAGAGAAATGAATCAAAGTATACCACTACACAAAAAAAATCATCAAACCACAAAGAAAGACATCAAGGGGGAAAATGAAACAAAGTAAATACAAACCAGTCAGAAAACAATTAACAAAGTGTTAATTTTAACTATCACGATTGCTTTAAATACAAATGGATTAAATTCAAGAATCAAAAGCAGTAAAATGATTCAAAGGACTCAAGCACATATGAAACATTCTCCACAATAGATCATATGTTAGGCTATAAAACAAGTCTTAAAATTTTGAGAACATAGAATCATGTCAATTATCTTTTCCAGCTACATGGTATGAAATTTTAAAAATCATGTAATAGGATGAAAATTCACACATATTTAAAATTAGACAACATGTGCCTGAACAACCAATGGGTTAAAACAGGAATTAAAGGGGAAATAAAAAAATATCTTGAGAGAAACAAAGTGGAAACAACATACCAAACCTTGTGCAATGCAGCAAAAACATTTCTAAAAGGAAAATTTATAGCAATCAGTGTCTATATTAAGGAAAAATGTTCTCAAATAACTTTTTACCTCAATGAATTAAAAAAACAAAAACAAACTAATTTCAAATGTTAGTAGAATGGAAGAAATAATGAAGTTCAGAGAAGAAATAAATAAAATAGAGACAATAGTAAAGGTCAATAAAACTAAGAGTTTTTTTAGAGATAAGCAAAGTCAACAAATCACTAGGTAGACTAAAAAAAGAGAAGACTCAAATTAATACAATCAGAAATAAAACAGGAGACTTTACAACTGATACCACAGAAATACAACAGTACCCCCTTATTTGCAGTTTTGTTTTCTGCAGTTTTAGTTAGCTGTGGTACAGCACAGTAAGATATTTTGAGAGAGAGATAGAGGGGTGAGCACACCGACATTACTTGTATTAGAGTAAATCATTATAATTGTTCTATTTCATTATTAGTTATTGCTGTTGATCTCCTACTGTGCCTAATTTATGAGCTATACTTTATCATAGGCATGTATTCATAAGAAAAAATACATTATATATAGGGTTCAGTACTATCTACAGTTTCAGGCTTCCTTCAGGGATCTTAGGACATATTCCCCATGGATAAGAAGAAACTACTGTATAATGAATCATGAGACTACTGTGAGAAATTATACAAAAAACAGATCAGATAACCTGGAAGAAATGTATAAATTCCTCTGAACATACAATCTACGAAGACTGAATTATGAAGAAATAGAAAATCTGTACAGACCAATAACAAATAAATTAAATCTATGATAAGAAAAAATCCCAACAAAGAAAAGCCCAAGATGTTATGGTTTCACTGCTGAATTCTACTAAACATTTAAAGAATTAAAACCAGTAATCTTAAACTCTTCCAACAAACTGAAGGTAAGACTAGCATGATTTGACACCAAAGCTAGACAAAGACACTTCAAAAAAAAAAAAAAAAAAGAAAGATAATTACAGGTCAATATCTCTAATGAATATAGGTACAAAAGTTCTCAACAAAATATTAGCAACAAATTGAACAGTATGTTAAAAGCATCGTCACCATGATCAAGTGGGAATTATTCCTGGGATGCAAGAATGGTTCAACATATACAACTCAATTAATGTGATACACCACCTTAACAGAACGAAGGATAAAATATAATCATCTCAGACATGGAAAAAGCATTTGGCAAAATTCAACACTTTTTCATGATAAAACACACAAAAAAATCTCTGAACTAATTAAGTATAGGAGGAATGTATTTCAACATGATAAAGGTCATATATGACACACCCACAGCTAACATCATCCTCAACAGTAAAAATTTAACAGTTTTTCCTCTAAAATCAAGAATGAGACAAGGATGTCCAGGCTCGTCACTTTTATTCAACATAAATCTGTAAGTCCCAGCCAGAGCAATTAAGCCAGAGAAAGAAGTAAAAGTCATTCAAATGGTAAATGAAGACGTTAAATTTTCTCTGTTGGCAGATGACAAGATCTTATACTGTGAATAGAAAACCTTAAAGACTTCACCAGAAAACTGTTAGAAGTAATAGGCAAATTCAGTAAAGTTCCACTGCCTCTAACAAGAATTTTATTTTGAGGGGGTGCAGGGGGTTCTTGGCTGTACCTGTTGATACATTACAGTCTAAAATTCTCTTTTCCTATGTTTCATTATTTTGTCTGTCTCCCCCATTTCCTACGTTTTTCCCAATTCTTGCTGAAGAAACTGTTCATTATATGAATGAGGTTTCAAGGAACAGGACTACATTCTCGTTCATGTACGTGGGTCAGAAACCCAGGGAAGGCTGCTGACGGCAGAGCTCCGGATGCTGTCATTTTGGGGTGCAGTGCACAGCCCACGTGGCTGCACTTCGCAGCTCTGAATTGGGCAGCAGATTAGGTGTGTCATTTGGGGGGAGAATATTTTTAAATTCCTCCCTGGTAAGAAAATTTATTTTTTGCGCCTCACTCCCACTTCCACAACCTTGTCTTAGAACGTCATGATATCTTTTCTAGATAATTGTAATAACCTTCTAAATAATCCCCCTCACTCGACCCTCCTGCCTTCGAATTATTTACAAATATTTGCCAAACTAACATAAGAGCACTGATTACCAAATGCCTTTAATGGCCTTTCATTGGTAATAGGATAAAAATCAAATATTTTTTTCTGGTGCTGTTATTATTTTTCACACTTTGGCCCCAATACGTGATTTCAGCCCATCTCCCAGCACAGTTAGCCAAGCTGGCCTCCTTGTCATTTCCTGCTTATCACCTGTACTTGCCACCTGTTCCTTTGTGTATCCCATCCCCATTTCCTGGAATGACATCATCCACGACTGTATGAAATAATCCTTCCCATCCCATCTCTACTGGACAGCTGCCATTTCTCCACATCTAGCATGCATTTTTAACTTTTAAAAGAAAATCACCTCATTCTGGGTTTGGGGAATTCTCAGCTCGAGCCGTTTACAGTTTGGGTGATGATTGATCAAGGTGTGATGTCTCACCCTGGCAACAAACAGGCATTGGATCCAAGAAGACCGTGGGCTTTCCCAAGAATTTACCTGTTGAACAGGTAGCACCAGGAACAAACCATGTTCACCCATTTAGAGGAATCATCCCAATGGCAGCACCCTGATGAAAATATGTTCATTTCCTTTCACTGCTGATGCCTGAGACCATCTCTGAAATCTCAGTTACCAACTTTCGTGCCATGGTGGCTTCACACCCATTCTCTGGGCTGCCTCTCACACGTTTCTCACTCCACCTTTCATCTGTTATAGTCATTAGCCAGACCAGCTTTTTGTTTCATGCAATAAAATGTTATTATCTAAATCTCAAATGCTAGTCATCTCTTTGAAGCTTTTTCTCATTATTTTCAACACATGTGCTTTTCTTCTCTGCACAGTTTTTCTTTGTGCAGCCACTTTGACCTTCTGGTGTGGCAGTTACTTGTGCACTTCATTAATGTTTTCTGACAAAGATGTGATGAGAGTCTGTCAAAAATGGAAACCACGTCCCAATCATTTCTGTATCCCAGCACCTTGCTCATAATCAGTTCTCAATGAGTGACAAGGACACCTCACTCACTGTTAGTGCTGAAAGAGTGACAAGGACAGCTTTTCCCAAAGCATGCAAAGGACAAAAGGGAGGAATGAGGCCAAGAAAACTCAGAAGACGACCCCCAAACAGGTTGCTAGAAACCTCTGGACACATGTTCAACTAACTATGCTCCTTTGACAATAGGTTAGTATCATGACCACAGCATCCCCATAAGTTATGTGGTATTATTATCTGCAAAACTTATGCACAAAGAAGTTAAAGTTGTCCCAGGTCACAGAGCCAGTACACTGCATGGTTTCAATGTGAGTGACTTCCTCCTAGATGATTCTCCAGCACTTGGCCATAAAAATGCTTGTTCTGCTGTTCTGCAACTTATCTGATCTTGTATCACTAAGCTGAGATCTCCTGAGAGCAGAAAGCCATCATTTCTTTTGTAATCCTGTTGCCCAGCCTGCCGTATGAGCATTCATATCCTGGGAAATGGCCTTTCTGACATTACTGTCACTAAGAAAGCTGCTTCCCTCCAAAACAGTGGCTTCCCAACCAATTCACCACCAGGAAGGCAGAGGTGCAGGCTGGGGTTATTGCAATTATCCTGGACAATGGGATTTGGATCAAAACTCTTGGGAAATAGGGCTCTCTATAGGGTCATGTCAAGTCCTGGATTCAGACATCCAAGATTTCCAGAACCTTACCTAGACAGGGTTGACTCACCATTGGTTTGGGCTCTGCCAGCAGGTAAGAATCCCATAGCTTGTGGGTCTCTAAGGGCCTGGTGACTAGTAAGCCATAAAATACTTCCGTGTTGCTTTGGTGTATCTAGAAAATATTTAATAATAATTGACAATGCTTGTGATGTGATGTTAAGTAAAAAAGGCCCTGCTCACAATTTCATCATCTGCATGAAATAGATTTAAAAGTGTGTGTACACACCTATCTAAGACTGTTTCAAGTTCTCTACAATGTTTCTTCTAGTTGTTTCTGAGGGGCTCGGGGGTGTTTGTTATGCATTTGTCAATAGTTCCAGAAGAGTCTGTGGACTGCAAAAACATTTAAAGTCCAAAGCACTATTAAAATGTAAGTTTATAAATTTTTGAAGATATGGCACAGATAACTATACTGCATGTTAAGAAGGGGCTTAGGGATGAACAGAGCCCATATGGAGGGAAAGGCAAATGCTGTCTGTTTCTTGATGAATCTTACCTCTTCATACACTGTCAGGACAAACTCCCACATTTTTTCTCACTAATTTTTTATTTGTTCATCATATATCTGTATGAAAGAGTATAAAACCACTCTTCCTTGGGCACAATTTCCTTCAACAAGTTTTAATAAAAGATTTGTTCAGATCCCTGAGCTGCATCTGTCACCTTCAGCACTTCCAGGAGCATTTGCTTGTTGTCTGTGTTATTGACATTACAACAGGAGGCATTCGGAGCAAGACCTGGACACGGTACCCTAATGCTGGAAACATCTTTAAAGACTTCATATATTCCCTGAAGGTTCCTTCACATGTAAAATCATGTGGTACAAATAAATACCCATTCTCCTGACAGTACTGACCAACAGAAAATAATCGACTTCTCTCAGCCATCACTCCAGGACTCAAATTCCTCCTGAACAACAGTCCCCTCTTCTGGACCTTGCTTGCAGGGTGTCTGAAAAGTAAATGATTTAAATGAATATGCCCTATTTCTGATCCCTTTTTTGTCATCCCCTGCCCTCTTGTATGTTGGTAGAGACAGGTCTTGCAAGCTTGCCAGACCTTCATGGATGAAACAATGGTACAAAGAAAAATACTCTGGCTGATAAAAGATATAATTTATTGAGTGTGGGCCATGTGTCAGACATCATTTTGGACACTTTCTGTATGTTGAGCTTTCACAGTAATGCAGCAAAGTAAGCATGAGCAGAACCACTTCACAGAAAAGAGAGGCCGAGACAAGTTAACATAATTGGCAAAGATACTTTCTGACTTGATATGCTTTCTTCCATATGGCATTGAATCTAATCTCTCTTTGTTCTGAAGATCAAGAATGAGATGGTGAGGAATGACGTAATCGGCGGATATTGAATTGTATATAAATATGTGTTTAATTAGCCATCTTCCCACTAATGCAGGCTTCACAAAGGCAGGGATTGTGAACGGCATCTTTCCCACTGTATTCCCAACACATGCTAGGAGTTCTGGGACTCGACAGAGGCTCACT
>RJWJ010018364.1:0-31623 GCA_004363605.1 Indri indri | reverse complement strand
CCACAAAATTATAACGGACCTTTAAGAGGAAGGAAGCCCTTAGAAGTAGAATTCAGAAAGCTGCCTCTTTTCGCCAGGAAAGAGAAGGATAAATAAAATCCAAAACAAAGGTGGAGAAACTGTATCCTGTGTAGAATAGTCAGATGAAGGCTAACATATGGAATTTAAAGAAGTAAGAAATTGAAAAAGCAGGCAGAATGTGTGCATAAACTGTATTATTTTTGCCACTTCACTCCAAGGTGAAATGGGTGGGACACTTAAAGAAAAAAGGTATCTCTCCCTCATCAGTTACTTTCGTCCTGTTTCTTCCTTGTCGAAGTCCACCCTTGCCCCCTTCTTCAGCGGCCCACCTCCCACAACCCTTAAACTGTGCCCTCACCGCCCACCACAAGCAGAAACACACACACACACAGACCCAGGATTACATTTAATTCCTAATTCTCAGGGGTGTAGACAAAACTTTTCAGTTTTACGAAAAGTTCTACCTCTTGGTAGATAAAATTTGAGTGGGCAATGGTGACTTCATTTGCATTTATGGACACACTAATTAGCAGTTATGAAATATGGTCTTAATTAATATTTTCTGTCTATGGTGTTCTCTTACGGGCCTGAATTTGTCTGGCTGCGTAAGGTCAGCTAATCAAAGAACTGGGGCTGTTGCATTTCCTTTATTAGCACCACACTCATTTACCTAAGTAGCTTACGCCTGCTGGGACCCTCAACCCTGCATTATCCCTGTTTCTCGTCTTAGTTACAATTTTCCAAACTGCACTTCACAGATGATTAAAAATTATTACACCAGGTTCCTTTATCCCTCCTTAGATTTTAGTCTCCCTTAATGGTTCTCTTTTTACTTTCCTGTTTTAGTTTAGTCAGATTCATCCTGCTTGATACCTCTTCTCTGAATAAGCCTAGGGTTCTACTATTAAACACAATGTTTACTGCAATGTAGGACTGTTCCCTTTTATGGGGTTTAAAAAGAACTCTTTTATTACTAAGTTTTTAGGGATTTTTTAGGAGTGGGTGTTTTGAGTTTATTTTTCAACATCTTTTCTGTACTAATTGAGCAATATATGTTTTTTTCCTTTTTTCTTTTCTCAAGTTTGTGAATTACATTGACTTTTTTCTAGTATTAAACCATACAACATCTACATTTTCTTTTTCATAATATTCTTGTCCCAATTTTTGTATTAAAAATTAGCATCCCAATATAAACTGTGGAGTTTTTCTAAAATGCACATTTTAAGGCAATATCTTTTCCTCTATAGGCTGCTTTACCTGAGTTCCACAAGGTCTGATTGGTACTACTGCTTTTCACTGTCATTCATTTTAAAATATGTTCTAATTTTTATTACAATTCATTAACTAATTAAGTAATTAAAAATGCAAAACTCTGTGGTTGTTACTGTTATTTTGCACCTTTTTGTTATCAATTTCTAATTTAATTGTAAAACTATGTGCATGGTATCAATTTTTAGCATTGATTAAAAAGACTTCTTTTGTCCTTTAGTAAGTCATTAATTATTGTAAATGTACATATGTTTAAAAATTATATTCTTTCTCTTTTGGTTGGCTGTAAGGTTCTAATACACATATCTCTTAGATGAAACTTGTTAATTCTGTTGGCCAAATATTTTATATGTTTATTTATTTATTATCTAATTGAACTGTCATTTTCTGAAAAAGATATCTTAAAATCATCCCCTATGATTGCAGATTTGCTAGTCTTTCCTTGTAATTCTACCCATTTTTAGTTCAGCCATTTTGAGATAACTTGGTTAAGTATGTACATTTCAATTATTTCATATTCTTGGTGATGTTTCCCTTTCATCATTATGCACTGCTACTTATTCTTTTTGAGTAAAAGTCAATTATATCTCATATTAATAGAGGCAAGTCAGGGGTTTTTTTGGTTAAAATTAATCTGCTATCTTTTTTAATTCTTTTTCATAACTTTCAATGTCATTTTAATACTTTTTCTAAAAGCATCTAGCAAGTTGTTTTTGTTTTTTTTTAACACATTGACTGCCACACTAAGGGAAAAAAAATTTCCCTGAAGCCACAGTATTTTATTAAAACATAACAATCCTTTCTAATTTGTTATTTTTTATTGTTTTCTATGCATGAGTTACATGCAATGCAATCCATGTTTTTAGAATTAAATTGTCAACATTAATTGTAACAATAAGAACATCAACAAGTAAGATATTCACAAGCCAACTGCAGGGTTTTGCTTCATGTGGCCCCAGGTTCAAAACAAGCCTGAGTTAAATACAACTCACATGGCAGTCAATGTGTTAAATACAGAGTAGGAATCTCTGTGTTTTAGATAGGCAAATTTTATCCATTTACATTTACTGTATTACTGATATGTTTGTACTTTTTTCTACCGTGGTGTTTTTTTTTGTTTTTTTTTTTTTGCTCTATATTTATGATGTTTTTGTTTTGTGCCTCCACCTCCTCTTTCTTGTCTTCTATTGAATAAAATGAACTTTCTTTGCTGCCTTTTTGCCTCTAGCGCTTTGAAAATTGAAATTATGTTTCTAGTCCTTTAGTGCAATGATTTGCAATGTGTGGCCCCCAGATCAGCAGCAGCAGCATCACCTGAAAAATTATTGGAAATGCAAATTCTTGGGCTCCATTCCAGACCTACTGAGTCAGAACCTCTGCAAGAGGGAAGCAGCATCTTCGTTTTACAAGCCCTCCAGCTGATTCTGATACACATCAAAGTTCATAAACTATAGTGGTTTAGTGGTTACTTTCAAGTTTTTAATAAGCACAGTTGATTAGCATATGAAATTAATTAAAATCTTTTCTCTCCTCTCACACAATACAAGGCCTTGATATTTTAACTCTAATTCTCCCTCTCATCTTAAATATTGATCACATCTACTAGGTTCCACCTTCAAATGAGTCATTTTCTTGATCATTATATCTACAATTACTCCTCATATTGATATTCTGACATTTTAGCATTTTCTTTTCTCACCATTATTCTTGTATAACATTTCCTCCTTCAATGGTAAATTTCCTTCATATTGTAATATATCCTTTAATTTTTTTCCTGCAATGTTTTATAGTAGCGAATTCTTTCAGTCTTTGTCTTAAAAGGTTTTTTATTTCTACCTCATACTTAAATGATACTACAGTCCTGTACAAAATTCTAACTTGATATTTTCTCTTAATACTTTGAAATCGTTTCATTGTCTTCTGGCATATATTTTTGCTAATAAGAATTTATCTGTCCATCTGTAAATCCTTTGTATTTACAAAAAATATTTTTCTTTTTGACTTTGATGTTATGCATTTTCACTGTCATAAGCAGTAAGGTGTGGATTGTTTTTATCTATCCTGTGTAGGACTTAATGTGCATCTTCAATCCAAGGACCCATGCTTTCTTCCATCCTGGAGAACTTTCTTAGCCATTGCTCTTCAAATATTTCCTCTCCCCTTTCTCTCTACACTTTCCTTCTGGAACTGCAATTGGATGCATGTTTTTTCTTCTTATTCTGTCATCTGCCTTTCTTAGCCTCTCATATTTTTTATATTTTCATCTGTCTATGCTGTACTCTAGGTATTTTACTCACATTTTCCATTTCTCCAATTTTCTTTTTATGTTATTACATATCTGCTTTTTAATCATCTGCTGGAGGTTTCATTTTAATGACTTCATTTTTCACTTCTAGAACTGGTACTTGTTTCTCTATCAATTCCAGTTATTCATTTTTAGTATTGTGCTAACCTTTTATTGTTATTATTATTATTATTTTCTGTCAGCTCCTTATTTATTTAGACTCTTTTATATTTTTATATTACCTCAAATTCTTGAGATGCTGGTTTTCCAGTGTGTTGCATCTACTTACTTTTTCTCATTAGCTCATTTCTCACAGTAGTTTTAAATTTTATTTTGGACTGGTCTTCAGTGGGAAGGTTATATTCTGTTGTGGAAGTGTTCTGAGAGACTGTTTTTACACTTACTCCTTTTTTTGGATTATTATACTGATTAATTTTATTTCAAAAGTGACTATTTTTTAATTTTTAATTTAATCTATAACATTTTTAATTTGTATGGCTACATAATAGTTGTACATATTTATGAGGTACATGTGATATTTTGATACAAGCATACAATGTGTAATGATCAATTCTGGGTAACTGGGATATCTATCACCTCAAACAATTATCATTTCTTGGTGTTGGAAACATTCCAATCACTCCTCTAGTTATTTAGAACTTTATAATTAATACTGTTAACTGTACTCACCCTATTGTGCTGTTGAACATGAGATCTTATTTTTTCTAACTGTATTTTTGTACCCATTAACCACCTCCTATATATCCCCAATCCCCACTACCCTTTCCAGCCTCTGGTAACAATCATTCTAGTTACAATCTCTATGGTTCAACATACACAAATCAATAAATGTTATATACCACATTAATAGAATTAAAGAAAAAAACCATACAGTTATTTCGATAGATGTTGAAAAAACATTTGATAAAATTCACCATCGCCTCAAGATAAAAAATCTGTCAAACTGGGTATAGAAGGAATATACCTCAATACAAGAAAAGCCATATGTGACAAACCTGCAACTAGTATCACACTGAACAGGCAAACACAGAAAGCCTTTCCTGTAAGATCTGGAGCAACACAATGGTGCCCACTTTCACTACTTTTATTTAACACAGTAGAGGAAGTCCTAGCCAGAGCAATTAGATAAGAGGAAGAAACGAAAAGCATCTAGATTGCAAAGGAAGAAGTCAAGTGGTACTTGTTTGCAGATGATGTGATCTTATAGTTTAGAAAAACCTAAAGACTCCACCAAAAAACTATTAGTTTATTAGAACTGATATACTAATTCAGTAAAGTTACAGGATTCAAAATCAAAATACAAGATCAGTAGCATTTCTATATGCCAATAGCAAACAATCTGGAAAAGAAATCTAGAAAGCAATCCCACTCATAATAGCTACAAAAAAATTAAAATACCTAGAAATAAACTTAACCAAATGAAGTGAAAGATCTCTACAATGAAAATTATAAAACAATGATGAAGAGATTGAAGAGGTACAAAAAATGGAAAGATATCTCATGTTCATGTGTTGGAAGAATCAATGTTGTTAAAATGTCCATATTACCCAAAGAGATCTGTAGATTTAATGCAGTCCCTATAAAAATACCAGTGATATCCTTCACAGAAATAAAAAAAACAATCCTAAAATTCATATGGAACCACAAAAGGCCCAGGATAGCCAAAACAATCCTGAGCAAAAAGAACAAAGCTTTTTATATTGCAGATCTGTAGTAACCAAAACAGCATGGTGCTGGCAAAAAAACAGACTCATAGACCAATGGAACAGAATAGAGAACTCAGAAATACAAATAAATCCATGCATTTTCTTTTTTGACAAAGGTACCAAGGACATATATTGAGGAAAGGATAGTCTCTTCAATAAACTGTGCTGGGAAAACTGGATATCCATACGAAGAATAGAGAATTAGACCCCTGTCTCTCGCCATATACAAAAAATCAAATCAAAATGGATTAAAGACTTAACTGTAAGACCTGAAACTATGAAACTACTAGAAGAAAACATTGGAGAAATGCTTCAGGACATTGGTCTGGGCAAAGATTTCTTGAGTAAGACCTCAAAAGCACAGGTAACCATAGCAAAAATGGACAAATGTGATCACATCAAGCTTAAAAGCTTCTGTACAGCAAAGGAAACAATGAACAAAGTGAAGAAGCAATGTACAGAATGGGAGAAAATATTTTAAAACTCTTCAACTGACAAGAGATTAATAACCAAAATATATAAGGAACTCAACTCAATAGCAAAAAAGAAAAAAATCCAATTAAAAATGGGCAAAAGATCTGAATAGACATTTCTCAAAAGAAGACATACAAATGTCAACAAGTATATGAAAAAGTGCTCAATGTCACTAATCATCACAGAGATACAAATCAAAACCACAGTGAGATATCATCTCACCCTAGTTAAAATGGCTATTATCAAAAAGATGGAAAATAGCAAATGCTGTTAAGGATGGGGAAAAGGAGAATCCTCGTACACTGTTGGTGGGAGTGTGAATTAGTACAGCCACTGTGGAAAGCAGTATGGAGATTCCTCAAAAACCTAAAAATAGAACTACCGCATAACCCAGTAATTCCACTGTTAAGTATATGTCCAAAAGACAAAAAAATCAGCATATCAAAAGATGTCTACACTCCCATATTTATTGCAGCACTATTCACAATAGCCAAGATATGGAATCAACCTACATGTCCATCAACTGATGAATAGATAAAGAAAATGTGGTATATACGCAATGGAATATTATTCAACTGTAAAAGTGTGCGAAACCCTGTCATTTGCAACAATGTGAGTGGAGGACATTATATGAAGTGAACTAAGCCAGGCACAGAGAGACAAATGCCACATGTTCTCTCTCATATGTAGGAGCTAAAAAATATTGATCTCATGCATGCACTTTTGCAAGGAAGTTTTGTCAGCCTCCACTACTTTTTATGTTCATTTCTTGGTTTTGCGTTCCTGCCCGACTGTAATGGTTTCAGTTTAAACGCCACTCCCCTGCATGATGATGGCTTGAGGTTATTGTGTTTTGTGGAGGGAAGATTTTTATCTACTCTACAGCAGGCAGAAGGCAAACTTTTTTGTTTTTTTTTTTTTACTTTTTCCCAGCACTGGTAAATGGGGTTTTTCTAATTTACTCTTTATGGACATGGATGACCTTCAAGTCTGTTAGGACCCAAGTCCTCAGTTCCTAAGACCTATATGCATGTCTGTGTCCTCTTCGGGTAGCCATGGTGTCAGTTCAGACTTACCATTCTTATTTTAAATTACCTCTTTGGTTCTGACTATTGGGGGGAGGGCCTTTTCTGAGTTAATTATTAATTTGATTTTTTTCTTACAACTTTTAAGATTATTTGTATTATTTTTATAGTGGACGGTAGCCTGTATGCATTACCATGCTACGCAAAGCCCATCAGTATTTTGCAAAGCCTGATGTGTGCTATTTATTGGACTTCTAACACACGGTAGTTACTGGGGTAGAATCTGCTTCTGGCCTGAAATTTGCTCTAGTAATGAGTAGTAAACATTGTCCACATATTTATTTAATTCATAAAATTCTAGCTCATAAGTCAGCCACTATTTGAGAACGTTTGTGCTTTAATGAATCTAATATCCCAAAATTGAATTATCATGTTTTCTGTTACCAATTTATTTTATAAAAGTGGTGATTTCCCTCTCCCGAAAGTGTTGCCCCACATTTGAGATGTCACTAGCTTTACTTTTTCCATTTATTTCTTAAGCATTCTTCTCCTCTCCATATCACCAGCTATGCCTCAAAATATCTTATAGTTTCTCCCAGTTCCTTTGTTCCTGGCTTTTAATCCCTCAGCTAGGCTCCCTCCTGAATTCGTTAATTTGGTTCCCCTTAAACCTCCGAATTTCTTCTCATCTTGTCTACCTTTGTTCCAAGCACTCAAAAGCCTCAGCTTCCCCACTCTTCTCTCCTTTTGAACTGCACACACTATCACCCCTGCAGCCACCTTCTGTGACTCCTTTCAGCCTTGTAGTCACCTTCAAATTCAAGTATCGGTCATCACAAATTTGGCGTGAGGTTAACTGGAATGCTTATCTTCCTGAGAAGGAAACTAACTGAATCTGACAACAAAATGCAAAAAATGGCAAGTGGTAGAACTAATCGGGGAGATTAGTAAGGCTAGAACAACAGGAGAAAAGGTGGTGATTAGGATTGGGAGGGAAAATTGCACTTTAATCCAATGGAATAGCGTATGTGCAGCTTCCTAAGACAATGCCCACATTTAAAAGAGTTCAATAAATGGTCATCTGTTTCGTCGGGGGGCACAGCAGAGCGAGCCCTAGAGTGAAGACGATGTATACCTTGTATTAGCAAGGAAATGTTTTGGGGCCACCATTATTTGGTGACACTTCTCTTAAGATGGTTTGTGGGTTTACACAGATTGAGTTTCCTATCTATAGCAGAGAAATAACAGCTCGTATGCCTAATTGAAAAGATATTTCCAAAATAGGTCATTTGAAATGAGAGTATTTGTGATGTCTTTCCTTGGGAGACAGCCAGAATTACTCCATTGTGACTTTCTTTACTTTTTTTCTAATGTTTTTAGTGGAAAAGACCCAAATTATTTTGTTTTCACTTATAGTCATACTCCAGTAACTTGTAAAGTTTATTATGCCTTTAAATGGGACTAAGATTTAAGATCTTGGAGTAGAACATTGGGAATGAGATAAGCTTCATAGAGAGAGACCTCAAACTGTCTAAGAAGATGCAGATGCATAGCTAATCTAAATGAGATTTCTATTTAAAGTACTTCCACACAATGTTATACTGCATGAGGCCACGCTTACTAGAAAGGTGTTGGTGTCTGTTTCCATTAAATCTTATCTTAAATGTTTCATTATTTTATACACAATAGCCAATATGGTACATAAAGTGCCTCTTCATATACTTTTCTCATTGGTAATCAATATTTAGGTTTCCATTTATGCTTGGAAATCACTGTTTTGATATGCATGCCTTTTTCATTCTTTTACCTGATTTCATCCTTAAAAGAGAAGGACAAAGTGTAAAGGGAAAATATGAAGGTTTAATCTTTTTTAACCTGGACCATGCCTCTCCACACTTTAAGAATAAAATATGTGATCCAAATCAATCATCTTGGAGTTGTGCATTCAAGAAGCACAGGTAACCCAGCAGTCTTCCTGTTTGAGATCCCTTGACTGTCAGCAAGCTTGTTGGGTGGTATCATATTTTATTAATTGGGCATTTATACTGAAAAAGGTGTTCCAGAGCGGAGCAGGGTCTTTCATCATTGTGTACGTGGAAAAACAGTGGCTGCAGCCATAATTTGACCGAACAGTGGCTGCAGCCATATTTTTTCATGTCCATGCTGTGATCCTGCGTCTCTGCCGTCAGCAGGAAGGCTGGGATGAAGGAGACCTTTCCGTAGCTGCTTCATGTCAGGCAGGTATTTTATGTTACTGTAATTCACAGAAGGCCCATGACCTCAAGGAGGCATGGTAAAGTTTGGTGGTAAAAATATTGCTAGCTGGAGAATCAGGAACTTTGACCCTTGGTTTCAAATGGGCCAATAACTTGCTATCTGACCTAAGCAATCCACTTAACCTCTCTGAGCCTGGTTTCCTTCTCTGAAACATGAGAGGACCTGGACTTGGTAAGTTTCAGTTTGGGGTGGGCAAGAGGGCTCTAAAATTACTGAGCAGAGTACATCCTCCCAATATGATATCCCATTTGTCTTAACATTTACCTGTCAAACTCTTCTGTAGCATTTACAGTTGTCAGGTACTGTCCTAAGTCCTTAACCAAGATGAAACCATCTTAATCCTCACAAGTGACATTGTGAGAAGGTTCTATTACCATTCCCACCGTACAGATGCAGAAATTTAGGAACAGAGGTAAAGGTAGGATTCAAACCCAGGCAGCATGCGCTCAAGTCCATGCTCTTAAACATTGCCACATACTGGCATCTGGTTCACCCACCAGAGCACAGCTTTTTTCTGGTGGGTTTTGTGGGAGAGCATTAAGTTACTGTACTGTGGAGGAATCCTAGCTCTATAAAGAACTGACATTCAGGAGAGCTGGCTTCTTCAATGATTGAGAACAGCAGAGTCTGTTTTATAAGCTTCATGTTGAAGTTTTTACAAAGCATGTATTTTATTCACAATATTCCTGAAAAAAAAAATGGAATAGAGACACATAGGAAAAGAACAAAGATACCTGAGACTCTGGCTGCAATTAGAGCACAAGAGTGCTTATGTTTGGAATCCTTAGATGTCTGATTACTGGTTTTGCTTATGTGTAAATACAAGTTGCTGTGCTAAGCAAAAATAATTATAATAGATTCATTTAATCATAATGCAGCAAAGTTTAACTTGTTAGAGCTTCAAACTTGCAGATGAAGCTTTCCCTGGGGCAGCCTGTCTGATTGTAGTTGCTGTGCCTGACCTACTTATCAGCTTTTTCAGAAGGTGGCTTAAATGCCTCCCAGGATATAGTAATGCAGGGAAACCCGACAAGAGTAACTTTCCATAACTCGCTTGTTTTTAGGGCATTTGGGGGCCATACATCACAGAAGATAATCTTGTTCATGCTTACCATTTTTACCTAGGCATGAGTCGCAAGATTAAGTCTTAATAACTAGACTAAGGATTCCTAATAGTGGGGTGACTAGAGGGTTTCAAATCCAGAGGTGTTTTGTCTGATAGAGTTTGGTTAGTTCTACATGAGCAAAAGAGCCCACCAGCACTCCTCAGGACTCTTGCTGTTGCCGTAACCCAGAAGTCTTGTCTTCTTTAGGGTAATTCACATTTTCCTTCTCTGGTTGGGTTCATGGTAGAGATGAGTGGAAATGATATTGGCTTTTAGAGCAAATCATATGTTTTCACAGAGTGAGTCAAGAGTTTGAGTCTGTGTTGGAACTGCCATCTTCTGCTTTATACATGTCACCTGTTGACTGGTAAAAAATAAGGTGATGGGGAAAAGACTATATTATGTGTGAACCTGCGAGTTGGGACGTCAAGCTAATAGAGTAAAATGCTGTTCTGTCAATTGTCAGGCCCCCAAAGGCACTAGGTGCTGCAGGTCCCATCCAGAATGGGTTCAGGAGGTTTAAACCAACCCCAAGATTAAAACCAAAGTGGCCTTTCTGAAAGAACTTGGAAGCCGATTGAGATCAACTGTCTGTAGTTGAGGCAAGTGAGCAAGAGAAAAGGAAGTGAAAAGTTATGAGGGAAAGCAAACTTACCATCTCCGTTCCCAGAACTCATATTCCTTTCTAGTTCCCCAAGCCTAGTCACATCGTCTTCCTTTGTCGTCCATTTTTCTTTTATTTTCTTTATCCCTTCTTTCATCCTCCCCACTTTCCTATTTCTTTCCCTCTCACTCTTTCCCTCGGCCATCTTCTCTTCTCTCTATGATTCTTCAGCTTTCCCTGTTGCTAGGATGGTGACTAGAGTCCTAAGTGGGCATATTTAGAACCCAGGGTTTCTATATGTAACCAGATGCCTTCTCAAGGATTGTGTGTATTTGCTGCGCCTTTGAGAGACGTTTTACCCTTGATTCATCATCCAAGCCTAGCCAACAACGTTTGATTCTACTTTAAAGTTTTTCTCCAAAACCAAAATATTTGTGAGAACAAGAAAAATGAGGGGAAGATTTGGAGAGGGTTCTCGTTAACCTCTTTTTTACCTCGTTTCGTTTTCATGGAACAAATTATAGTCACCTCATCTTTTGTTTCCGGAATCGCAAGGTTGGCTTCTCACTGAAGGGCTAAGTCGACTTGGTTCCGCAAACCTTTCCTTAATGCCCTACTTCCCCGTCATGGCCTTCTGATGTTCTTTATAATGGCTATTGGGCCTAACTAAAAATTCTGGTTTTTTCCTTCTCTTTTCATATCCATGGCCTTGGTGAATGTATTTATTGTCTCAAATGCTAGCCAGTCTAAGAACAAACACATCATGCCATTTGACATTTCCTTTATGGATGAAGAGTGGAGTGGGTTTGGGGGGAACATCCTGGTAGGACACTGACTGCGTGTAGAAGTGACAGCAGCAGAGTTTTGGTCACTTTTCACTGTAAAGCAGAGGTGTGCGGTCAGGGCAGTCCGTGCTTCTCCATCCTTCCCTGCACGCTCACTGTCTCAGTCTCCAGCAGAAGCCACCGAGCCTGTTCACCTTTCCATGTTTGTCCTTGGTCCACGTAAGGTCTCTTCTCTCCACTCTCTGTCTCTCCCCAGAGCTACTTCTTTTCTCGTGCTGGCCTGTCTAGCCAACATGACAGCTTTCATATCCTTTCTTGACTTTCTACGGTACCTTGTAACTTGCAATTCAATAGTGTGGAGCTATTTTTTCCAGCAACAGCTGCTAAAGAGGTAAAATGAGATTAATATACAAAACCCCTACAATGTCAATGTGGACAGGTGTCTGTATGAAGTCCCTCTGAAAGATCCAGTATGGAGGAGGGAAGACGAAGCTGTGATTGTTCCTCTAAGAAAGGCAAAGAGATACACCAACCCTACAGGTTGAAATAATAAATCTGTTGGGATTAACCATGCAAGATTTCTTCTGATCAGCCTATTGCTGTTTTAAAACATCATTAAATGGCTGCATTGCATATGGGACAAAGGAAGGTAAGAGTAAGAAGGCAAACAATAGTTTCCCTGCCCTGTTCTAACTGTCACACATGTCCTTTAAATGACCTTGATGCAGTTACCACTGTTGTCCTTGTCCTCTCTGATGAATCTTTTTCTTCTTTTGCTTTCAGCTCGGGGACCTGCTTCACAAGTTACAGTTCGTCATGACATATGTGGCTCCTTGGCAGATGGCTTGGGGTTCTTCGTTTCACGTGTTTGCTCAGCTCTTTGCAATCCCTCGTATCCTTTCTGCTTCTATTTTCACCCCCAAGCTGAGACTCACATTTTACGGCAGCAAAGTTTTCATTGACCCCTGGCAATGAAAAGATTTTAGTCTTTAAGATTACATTTTAATGGGGACATGAGGAGGCACTTTGGATTCCCTTTAGGCCGCTTAGCCTTAAAAAATGTTTCTTAATTGTGAACTCTTCCTGCTTCTTAATGCATATTCAGGGGTTACTTTTATTTTTCTGATCCTTCCCTTTCTCATGCCCAGGTCTGCATGAAGTTATCCTGTCTTTTAAATGGAAAGTTACTGCTTAAATGATTGTTGACTTGTATAAAATAGTACAAATTGATTTGTTGTTCTTAAACGTTGTGGATGGGGTTGATGTGTTCAGTATAGTATTATAAATGATATATTATTATGTAGTATGGTTATAAGATATATATACTTTAGTTATATTCGAAAACCCAGAATTAGATACAACAAAATTATCCAAATATTTTTGAAGATTAAAAAAATAAATTATGGTTTTGCAGTTGCTATTACCCAAGAAGCCTTGGTTTCCTTGTATGTTTTAAAGTGTTCACATAATAATAGTTTTAATTTATTTCAAAACAAATTTGAGATGCTTCTTCTAAAGATCACTTTGATGTAGATAGCTAAGTTTGTGTGTGTGTGGCATGCATCTGTGTAAAGAGAGAGAGAGAGAGAATGATAAAAAAAATACTCTTGAAGAGAAAGATTAATTTTTAAAAGATTGACTCAGCCTTAAAATTTGCCCTGAAAGTTTTCCCTTCCTGCTGAATTTATGCTTTGTAAACCTGTGTTTCCCAAGAGGTGGTTCAAGGATCAGTTGCATCAGAATCCCTTGGAGGAACTTATTAAACAAATAGATTCCTGGGCCCAGCTCATACTTTCAAATTTCATGGGGTAGAATTCTGGAATCTACCCCTTCACAAGATTCCCTGGTGATTCTTGTGCCCATTAGTGTGTGTGAACCACAGTTCTAAACTCTGGCAATCGTGATGACTGCTGTGAGCTAGTTTTAATGACCTCTCATAGCTTTCCTTCCCAAGAAATTTACGCAAGGCTCATTAAGACCATTCTTAAGGAATCTCTGGGACCTGAACTTTGTGTACAGGGAGGGAAACATACTTGGGATAATCATTAAGTAATAATGTATTCTAGATTTTTAAAAATGGTCTACTCCAGGCTCATTTGTTTTAAAAACGTATTTTTAAGCATGTGGAGACCTGATTGCACAATGCACATTGTTCTGTGTTCCTATTCTTAGACCTGCACTGATATTTCTAAAGTGTTTCAAGGTTATTTGGCAGAACGAAGTAAGGGGGAAAAAATTTGCAAAAGCCTGGGCTTCTGCACCACCCTTTCCCTTCAACTGCAATCATTTTCTGTAATGCCAGTGATTTCTGTTTTCCTGAACAGAGTCTTTTAAAGCAAAAACAGTGAGGTGAAATATTGAGGTGATTTTTATTTATTTCTGGCATGTGTCTGAAGTTTCCTGTCTAGAATTTAAAGCATGTTCATTCAATGAGAATAATTAGATTAATGCAGATTTGTGGCTGAGGAGTCACACTAAGAATTTAAAACTTGAAGCGGTGATTCCCAATTTTGTCATAACTTTGGACTTGCATTTCTCTGGAGCATTTCTTGTTGCTGTTTATGCCTTGTTAGGTGAGTTCAATAATTCTAGTTAGTCCTTGTAGTTCTGCAGCTGAACTGAGACAGGGGAGCCATAACTTTCAATTACCTGCCCTGTATGTGTGTTGAGGGTTCACACAAAAGCACTTAATATTTGGCACTTAATATATCCTATTAGAATAAAAGCAGCATTAGGATTTATCTGTTTGCTCACAGTGTGCTTTAAATGTAAGCACTTTCAAGATGTGTAGACGCGTTCCCTTATGCAATTGAAATGTCTGAGATGCAGATTTTATTGGGCATTTCATAGTTCTGTTTTAGAACACTCCATTAATCCCCTTGCTTTGTTCCTAAAACTGGCTCTGTCAGTGACACCAGCTTCCTCCCCTTCTACTAAGACATGGAGCCTTCGAGCTGACCTCCCTGGAGGCTGGCCACTGACGTTGCGTTCTGAGTGACAGGGTCTTTACCCTCTCCCCCTTACCCGTGGATATCTCCCCATCCTTCATCAGTTGTAAAGGTAGATATTTGCTACTTGGAGGCCAACGTTATACTGTTCAGAATATAATGAGATAAATAGTTGAGAAAACTGGATATATATGCCACCAGAGGAAGCTATTAAGTTACTAAATGTCAGCCCTGGATCTTGACTAATTTTGAGACGTTAATTATTTTATCACTCTATTAAGAAGCTGTGGGCACCATCTAAGCATTGAGAAGGGACTAATTTGCTCTGTTTTGGAATTGAATTAGCTTCCAGCCCAGCAGGGCACTGTTTGGTAAATTGCTTTTTCCAGTACAAGCTTGTTTTCTCCCTCTGTAGCCTCTGTTAGCATCGGAGCTTGTAACCTCCAGGGAGAGATGAGAATGCTCACCCTTTTAATGCGTGTAGAGTCCATGCAAGACCATTGTCTCCTGATAATTAGACAGACTTAGCCAGATTATCTCTGTTAAACCCGTAGATTGGGAAGGCTGCTTTTAATTTTGTGCATCCTTTTGAGCTTCTAATGAATGCTTTAGCATTTTCAATTATTGACATTGACATTTTCATTTTAAATATGCTTTTAAAGGAGTCACCATCTACCTTTTAAGCTACCCTCTTGGCTATTTTTCTTGGAAAGAAGTAAAGGGAGTTTCAGATGTCTGCTGGTCTTAGGAGCACCTACTTCTTGGCATTGCCTTACCAGTAATAGCGACAGCCTGTCGTATTTGCCCAGGGCATCTTGTATTTCTTTATTGATTTTCCCCCAATAAAATATCCTCTCTATTCACTTCTGCCCTCCCTCTGATCTGTTAAACTTTGCTTCCTTTTCTACCACACTGAACTTTATTTGTAGGCTAGCGCCAGTTTTCTCACTTCTTAATTTCTACATAATTGTTTCTGGCATTTGAAATATGTATGACATAACCTTTGGGGGAAATTTTAGAATGGAAAAGAAGAGCAATACCAGCCCCTTTCACACCTCACCCAGCTCTGACTCCACTTGGTTTCCTCCTGATTCCTCTGCGAGCCCCAGAGCATCCTCTGTGCCTGGTGTGGGGATTCACCCTGCTCCCCCACCCTCACAGGACTCCACCTCTGACCTGACTCTGCTTTCTAATATTTTCTTCAATACCTTCACTCAATGACTTCTCCCATGCAATTCCCCTTTCTTCCAGTGACAAGGGGCATAGCTAATTTGTTGTGTTTCATGGTAGACGTATTTAGGTAATTTCAACTTTCAGAAGAAGAAACTGATGGGTGATATTAGATATCACAGTAGCATATTGTTCTTTAGTTCTCTATTTGAACCTAGGTTGAAATAAAAAGAATTGGATTTAAATTGCAGCACAATAGAGATCTTTTTTGATACCTAAACAATTCCACACTGGAATGGATTATTAATGGAGGATGTGTCATTTCACTCCAGAAAATGTTTGGGAGTAAATAGAAAGCAAAAACAAAGACATAGTTACTCCTGAAGCAAAAATCTGATCTAAAATCTACGAAAATGTGTGGGAAAGTGTGGACAGCACAAGTCTCACTTCCTTTTCTGTATTTTATATTAAATGGGGCTATTAAGGAACCCCTTCTTCCACTGCACCCTTATTGCATAGCTTGCTTAATGTTTTGGTTATGTTAAAGCACTTAGCAGCCTGAGTTACTTCCGTTTTCTTGATAATGAGACACGGAGTCTTCTCTGCTTCTGTGCCAAGCATTTCTTTTTCACCGTCCGCCAGAACTTTCTGAACACACGCTACAGAAATAAGACCCCTATTAGTGCAACAGTGAGAGAGATGCAACTGTCACCCTTCCAGGAGGGAAGAGCAGCCTAGTAGGAGGTCAGAGGTCAGATGAGATCTGTAGTAGAATAATCAAGTCCTCATCCCCTAGAACAAGAGGGATGTGTATATGTAGAACCCGGGCAGTCTGTCCCTCCGCTGACCTCTGCCATGGCCACAGATTCTGGCCATCGGTTCTCTCTTGCTCTTCCAACCACAGACCCCACAGCACCCCTGCACCATGGAGATGGGGTGCAATTGGCAGCTGCAAGCCTGTAATGATGGAATGAGACAGAGAAGGACCTGCCTATTCAGAGAACCATGGCTTCTGGCTCCTTCCCCTGGATTGCTGGAATCTTAAACCAGATACGATAGCCTCAATGAATTTAATATGGAGCAATTACCTCCCTGAGCAACCAGGATGTGTGAAACCAAGGCAAAACTCATATAAGAATGTTAAAGAGGCAACTTGGCCCACAAAATGCTGTAACTTGATGTGTAGATGTTTTTTGGTTATAAACCAGACATGACTTGAATTGAGCCATTAGTGTTCAATGCATGAGATACACACATGCGCGCACACACACGCGCACACACACACATATGTATTTGAATAATGGGAGAAGATTCTTTGAGAAACAGATACGCTACCTTCCCAAACAATGCTATATATTTATTTTCAAAAAGTATAATTTAATTTTAATTATTCATAAAGCAACTTTGTACTTTAGTAAATGTACCACAGTGCGTTTTGTTCAGTTAATGATATCTTAATGAAAAGAAACTGTTCTTTTCAATCCTTAGATATTAAATATTTGCCATGAATCAGACTAAGACCGCTGGGATTTTTATGAGAATTAGTTGGTTTACATGGTGGTGAAATGAGACCTAGCAGGGCACTACTGAAAGCTTTATACTTCTAAATCTCTACATCGAGAGATGAAGTGCATGTCCTTTATTCTTTCTTTGGTGAAGAAAATGGCTTTAATGAAAACTAGTCAACATCTGAAATAATATCTTAAAAATACAGTAATGAATTTTTTTTTGCCTTAACTCAGCATTCTCAGATTCAGCCCTGCTTTTCTTCCAGACAATTGCCACGTCAATCTTCTCTACTCCATTGAGCCCATTTCTTGGGAGTGTCATTTTCCTTACATCATACGTCCGGCCGGTGAAATTCTGGGAAAAAAATTACAAGTAAGATCCTAAAATCAATGCTCACTTGCTTTGCTCAGATTTGCACTTTGGAAGGCTCCTTTTCCTTCCTCTGTTCAAGGTCCCTGGCTCAGGCTTCCCCCTGCTGTGGGGCCGGACAGGCCTGTCTCCCTTAATGACTTCCTCAGTGCGTTGACCCAGCTCCGAGGTTTCAGGACTCTGGAAAGAACATGACTGGCTGCAAATTAGCAATCGGATGCTAGTGCAGGTTTCACCAGTTGTGAAGGGAAAGTGAGTTATCGCTGCCAGATCTTAGCAGTTGACCTAGGAAAGGTTGTTTAACAAGCCACTGTTCATGTCATTAGATGTGCTGAGATGGCCCCTGGACGGCGCATGTTCTCCCTGTCCATAGTGTCCCTTCTGTGAGCCTCCTACCGTGCAGTTCCATACAGCGTCAACTCAGCACAGCTCTGAGCAAAAGACAGCGCTGATTTTTCTGAGTGCCATTAAACTCGTAGAAGATGATTTCTTCGCTTTTGCTCTACTGTTTAGACCAGTTATAAATTTCCTCAAGCAAACAGTTATTGATGGAATGGGGGCATAATTTTTAAGGGAAGATGAGAAGACAGGGTTCCCTAAGTAACTTTAAAGACCTCTTAATGATTTGTCATGGGGGAAAGACTTGAGAACAGCTAGAGGAGGAAGGACAGCCGGGGAGTCCGGCCATCTTCAGTGAGCAGAGACCCTCGGCCACTCCGTGTGTGGGGTGACACTTCGTTCCACATCCGCTCTGCCCTGATTTACCAGCCGTGCCTGTGCCACTACAGCCGAGCCCTCGTCCTTTCTCTGTGACATGTTTGTAGGTTGCAGAGCTCTGGCACTTCACAACATGCCATTTTACATCTCACAGAGGCTGACATTAAGTTAGGAGATCTGCGGTTACCTGTTTCTCTGTGAGATGGTTTATAAAATGCACATCCTTCTGATACAGGGAGGATGGTACAGTGGATAGAACATAGCCTTGGGCTCCAGCCTGCCTGGGTTCACGCCCCACTTCTGCTGCTTAACACTGATGACCTTGAGCCATCTTTCCTCATTTGTAAATTCGGGATGAAATAACAGGACCTACTTCATAGACTTGTTGTGAGGAGAAAACAATTACTATACATAAAGCTCACAGAACAGGGCCACGTGAGCCTGAGCTAACATGATGATTCTCTGACTGCTCTGCAGAGAAGTCCCTGTCCCACCTCGACCCATGCGAGCAGGTGTTTACCATGATGAGGTGGGGTGCGTCTCCTTCCAGCAATCTCATTCAGAGGTGCCCCAGGGAAATCTAACCAAACTGGAGACAGCCAGTGCTGGGAGACCAGGAGGACTGAGGGAAGGTCCCTCGTGTTCCTGGAAGATTTTTCATCTTTTAAGAGAGGTCGATTTTTTTGCAATAAAAGTAAGTTGTCTTGAAATATACAGATACACAAGGCTGCTCTTTCGCATTTGTTTAAAGAGATTTGCATATTTACAGAGGCAGCGAGAAAAAGTAAACTGCCAGCGTTGGCTTGTCTGTAATGTTTTTCAGCAGAAAGAAATTGAAGGAGACTTTTTGGAGCTCTGAAAGTGACACTTCTGGACAGTGCAAATACTTGTAAATAAGAGGATGGCATTCTCTCGTGCTTTTACCTATACAGGGAGGGAAAGTGCAGAATACTTTAAACTTAGTCCTCAGTACAAAGGTTCCTCTTTATCTCCTATTCTCAGATAGGGTATCAGTCTTTCTGGCATGGGACAATTCCATCTGAGCAAAACACATCTCAGTTGAGTCAGGAAGGATTTTAAGTGCCTGCAGTGCAAGTGGGAATGGAGAAACCCTTGTGCAGAGATTGTGTGGAGGGGGCGTCCGGATACTGCATGGGAGAAGTTGTGTGTTTGTTATTTAGCTTTCTCACTCCAAAATCCAGCCATCCTTTTAGAGTGATACATTCACATCTGAATTGTCAGTTTATGTGGCTTACTTAAACATATAGGCTTCTAGAACATGAGTTTTGTTTCTTTATTCAGTCTCACAAAGAACCTATTCTGTTGTGTTTCATACTTTTCATCAATAAATAACACAATTTAGCACTGTGTTGTGCATGGTGGGGGCTGTCTACCTTTGGTTGACCTCTTCATAGATTGGATTCAGGGTCTCTTGGCATCTGCAAGGATGTCCACCCTTTACTAGGTCTCTCTGAAGGAGCCAAGTGGAAGAAATTTTTCAGCCTTTGGGGAAAGAGTTCTTGGTACAAAACCCAGGCTGCTGAAGGTCTGCTGTTGCCTTTCGGGGAGGCATCAGAACACAGAATCCCATGGCCCATCTGCTTAAAAGATCAGTGGCTGGAATTCAGGACAGCAGAGTGGTGGGTACCAGGAAAGGAAGTGGCAGGAAATCTCATCTGGATCCTTGCAAACACTCTGGAAAGCTCATTCTATCTATTTTAAACTGTGTGTGTGTGTGTGTGTGTGTGTGTGTGTGTGTGTGTGTGTGTGTGTGTGTGTTTAATTTCAAACACTAATGATTTCTAGTGTTCTTTCTGGAGAGTTTATCTGTAGCTGTTCTAATTAGCTGTTCTTTTCAGTCTGATACAAAGGAGCGCTCAGTTAGTGTAATTAACTCTGTTTAACTTTTCACTAGTTGTTCCACTGCTTTAAAGGGGTTGGCTAAAAGACACTCTCCTCCAGAGCTTTAGTGAGTGTGTTTGCCACAGTGAACTGCCACCCTCAACCTGGGGTGTGTGTGTCGGGGAGCCCCCTGCAATCCCCTCTCCTGGGCCTCCTGTCACTTTTCACCCCTGCTCTCTTACTTTCCAGTCCCCCAGTTTTTATTTCAGGTCTTTTAATGCTGACTTTGGTTTTTGCAGGTCTCCAGTGAGCCCTGTGCTATAAGGAAACCATTTTAATACCCTAAGGGAATGATAAGTAAATCACCAGCTACCTGGTAACTATGGCTGGTCTGTTTTCCCCCCAACTGGCCTGTCCTGAAACCTGCAGACTTCCTGTTCCCCGATTCTGTGCTTCACTGGGGCAGACGACCAGTGTGTCCCCTGCCTCCCGTGTTAGCCCAGTCCCCCTGACTAACCCGCTCGATACTCTCTACCCACACGCAGCCCTAGGGTAGCTGTCCTAAAACACAGCTCTCAGCATGTCACTCTCCTCAAAAGCCTGTAGTGCCTCATGTGTGGCTCAGGAACAAGGAGAAATGCTACATAGACCAACGCTGTCTGGTAAAAAGCTCTGGGTGATGGCAATGCTCTGTCTGTGCCACCCCATGTGGCAACGTGTGCTGTCCAGCGTGGCGGCCACCAGCCCCCATGGCTTTTGAAATGTGCTCGTCTGCCTGATGAACTGAATTTTAATTCTATTTACTTTTAATTCATTAAAACGTAAACAGCCCCCTGTGATGAGAGGCTACCATGTTGGACAGCACAGATACAGACCCTTCTCATGCTCACTGTCCAGCCCACCTCCCATAGCACTTTTCTGTACCCCACATACTGTGGATTTTTCATTCCCAACCTTTCCTGGGACTGCGCCCTTCACACAGAATGACCTTCACTTGCTCTGCCTTGCCATTTCCCATCCACTCCTGCCTGGCAAAGCCCGGTTTCCATGACAACTCGGCCATGAAGGTGCCCTGATCACCCCATTTAGTAATTTTTCTTCCTTTCCCTAAATTCCTATAATAATTTATCTTTATGTTCTGGTTATCTGTTACTGAATAACAAATCTCACAAACCTTAGTGCCTTAAAACAACGAACTATTATATCTCACGGTTTCTGTGGGTCGGGAATGTGGGAAGAGCTGGGCTGAGTGGCTGTGTTTGGAGTCTCTAATGCGGTTGCGGTCGGATGGTGGCTGGATGGAAACAGCAGAGAACTGGAAGAGCTAGCTGGACATCTCTCTCCCTTTTCATGTAGTCTCAGAACCTCTCCTTGTGGCCTGTAGTTTAGTGATAGCTTGGGCTTCCTCAGAGCATGGCGGCTTCAGGATTCCAGCACAAGTGTCCTAAGCGAGTAAAGGGAAAGTTACCTTGCTTTTCCCGACCTGGCCTCCGAAGTTCCCTAGCATCTATTCTGTCTCATTCTGTTGTCTACAGGCAAGTCACACACTCACCCAGATTCAAAGGGAGGGGACTTATACTCTGCCTCTTGATGGATAAGTGGTAAGGTTCAAGAGGAACTTGTGGGATGAGAGGTATTGTAGCAGTCACCTTTGGAAAATAAATTTGTTACTGTGGCCATCAGTAAGTGCTACCCAGGATTGATGTAGACTGTGTGCACCTTCAATTCTGAACTCATTTGTTTTTCACCTTTGTGTCTCTATGGGGCCCTGCACAGAGTAGGTGTTCTATAAATATTTCTCAAATGAATTAAGCCCAATGATATTAAGCCAGAGGGAAAAATAATCTCAATCTGGGTCTGCATTTGCTGGAGCTAGAAAGTTCGCTACTCAACTGAAGTGGTCTTGCCTAATAAGGTCTTTAAAATCTGCCTTGATGAGCTCTGCCTGGCGTGTCTGTTTAAATTCCAGGCAACCACAGCAAATGCACTGTAATAATAGTGCTTTGGGTTGATATTAATACATCCCCTATGTCAGAGGATTTGAGAAAGCTTTAGAAACATCTTCTGATATTATGACTTATCATCCTTCTCTCTGCATATAAACATTCGCTAAATAACCAAACTTTGTCGTTAATATGAAACAAATGTTTCAGCCAGAAAGTATATGGCACATGTGCCTAGTTATCTTAGCAAACAGCTTTGTCCTAAAGGAGATGACTATTTTCGGCATCCTGAAAGAATGAAAACTGCTATTAACTGTGGCTTTGTTTTGATATGTCAAAAATCTTCTATAAAATGTAAAATTTATGGAGACATAAAAGAGCTAGCCCAAAGGAAAATGTAGCGTTCGTGGTTGTTACATTTCTAGGATACTCTCTAGATTGATTTTAAAATATTACACCCATTGTTCTGGGATTACCCTCTATAATAAATGTGTATTAAGCACCATCTATGTGAGTATACTGTGCTGGCCTTTAACAGTAGGAATCATGCTGTGCAAATGGTCTGCATGCTGTGTCTTTGGACCTGCCCTGACCAGCAAGAAGACAGTCAACACTGTTCCATCCTCAGCTCTTCCGCAGGCGGTGATAGAACATAAGAAAGCACAAGCATTGTGGTTAAACCATGATTAAATCCCAGCTTATGGGCCTGGTAAGGTGTTTGGGGAATGATTTAACCTGCGAGCCTCAGTTCACTCATCTGTAAAATGGGATGATGATTTGTCTGTGCCTTCCAGGAGTCATAAATGCTGAATGAGACATGGTTCCCTGTGGTAAATGTGTAGGTCATTTCTATGTATAACACATACATTTCTGGCCTCATTTTGTTCTCCTTCCCTATACTTCTATCTTTTCTCATTCAATTTTTAATTCAGTTGTGACCAGACATGTTTTAGATATACTTGCAACCTCCTTAAAGTCCTCTCTGAAATGGCAGAACACAATCGTTATCAACCGGTGAATGACACGCATATAGATCGTGTCCCATCTGTGAGATGCCCCATAGATATTAGTTTTCCCTTCAGGCCCTGTGTTTATTTCAGCCAGGCACAGAGCCCCAGTTCTGTTCTTCGAGTGCCGCAGCTGCCTTCATGGAATAATAGGCTCTCTGAGTGCCACCGTTTTGTGGTTTATCCGACAACAAAATATATGGTCTAAATATTTCAGCTAGTCTTGGTGAGCTCTCACGAATCTCACTGTGTTATTTTCCAGCCCTTTCTTGGGTTGGTGACATAGACGTGGGGGCAGCACGGACTCCTAGGAACTGCCATGTCCCCTCTGTGCTGTCCAGGAAAGGGCGTCATTCCGCCTCTCCTCCCTCCTGGTGGAGCAGTCCTTGTGCCTCACTCAGCAGCCCTTGCGAGCGTCGTCTCTTACAGCTCTGGGCTCTTTGCTGCCCTGAATCTGCTCCTTGTGTTGTCACCTGGATGCCACAACCACCTGGATACACCTGCAGGTCCTGGAGCGACCTAGCACAAGAGGCACTTCCTACACCCGCCATTCGTTAGCGGTCTGCAGGCAGCTCTCCTTCCTCTGCCGTCCCCTTTTGAAGGCTAAACCGTCCTAACTGTTCCATGTGTGAAGGAACAGATTCCCATGGTCCAGTCCCTGGGAATCCTAGTCGCCCTCATTCAGATGGTTACCAGGTTGTCCCCACCCCTCCCGCCCTTAGCCCCGACTTCATTACCTGCTCCAGATGTCATCTAATCAGTTCTCAGTAGAAGGACCTGTTACTTCCACGAACCAAATGTTCTGCTCTTGTTTATGTCTTTTAAAATCTAAAACATCTCAATTATTTTGCAAACTTTGCAGAACCAAGTTTTTATCATCCCAATCGTGTGTGTGTGTGTGTGTGTGTGTGTGTCTGTGTTGATTTACTGAAAATAAGAAATTTACGTTTCCCTCTCAACTCATCGTATTGGTTTTAAGTCAGCATTCCAGCCCAGGGAGCTTGGTTTCCACCACGCCATGCCTCATCTCTCCAGCCTCCTCGCCTTGGCTGCAGATGGGACTACCTGTCCCCACCTGTCCCCACCTAGGTCTTCATTCACGCTGTGTTAGTGATGGTGAACAGTATGGAGCCAGGGATGCCTGGCTTCGTTAGGACAGTGGAAGAAAGAAGTTCTCAACTTTCACACTTTATTTTTTATTTTTTTCAAAATGGATTTTGTTGGATGTTTTCCACCTACTAAGCTATTTTAAGGGTGGTTTGTAAAATCATACAAAGCATTTAGCTTCTCAAAAGGCATTTTTTGTCTTAAATACAAAGCAGGCAGCTTATTATGATTTATGGATGAATATTAAAATGCAGCCCTACAATTAAAACTTGCCCTCCCTTTAAAGTTATGCAGGGAGGGGATTTACATATTTCAACCTGCAGTTAAGTTACCCCATAATTTATTTGGATGTGTTCACAGGTGCCTGGCTATACCCTGGCAAAGGATTCAACACATTTGTATTTGCTTGATGCCCTGGTTTTAGTTACTGCTGAGATAAATGTCATGCAACTCCTTTAGTGCTTTCAGACCCATACTGAGGAGTATGTTAGGCCCTGGATCTATTATTATTAATGATAATAATAAAGGGAGCAACAGCAAAGCAGCAGTAGCAATAACGACACTCATCTTTTTGTATTTATTGAACACCTGCTTGTCTTCTCTAATATATTCATTCTAGTCCTTACACCCACTCTGGAAGCAGTTTCATTTTTCTCATTTGACAGCTCAGAAGAAGGAAACTAAGGGAAGTTAAATAACTTGCCCAAGGTCACAGAACAAGTGAGCGGCTGGCCAGGGTATTAATCCAGGTCTGGTCTTATCCCGAGCCCTAAACACCTTCCATTATATCCTGAAACCTCTCAAATGCCACACATGCACCCACCCCCCACACACACAGAGTCAGAGACACAGTTAAATTGTTTGTCCACAACAGCGTTCAAAGGGAGGTGCCATCACAAGTCACAAGCGCCCTGTATGGCCGGGGGGCCTGTCTGGAAGGGAAGGCGCTGCCAGCCCAGAGCCCTGAGGCCACTCCCTCGGTGTGCTTGGACAGGTCAGAAGCAACACAACTTTCCAAGACTCTCCTTACAGTCATCAGGCTGAGCTTTCATACTTGTGATATTGTGATCACTAGACCACAAAAGGCTCGGAGCTCAAAAGCATGGAGTCCCTCTCTTCAGGCTGCAGGAGAGCATAGTGAGGGCCACTTTGCAAGGTCTGAGCAAGTCATTAGCTCTAAGGTTTGTCTTTTCCTGTTCCTGAAGCGGGGCTTCCTGATGCTTCTCTGTGTGCCTGGCCTGGTTTTCAGCAGCTTCAGACCCCAAGCAGGGAGGTGTGAGAACAGCAACGAAGCCTCAATAACACTCATGGAAAATGAGTGACCCCTGAAGTCCTGACTATGGTTTCAGGCCCAGAAAGGCAGTCAAGCTAATTAATTCAGATGCAATTTTCTTTTTAAATGTGTGATTCGAAAAATTCCTATTCGAGGCCACCACTTGCCCTTGATTTTCTAGGGTGTTAAATAACTTCTCATATCTGTGAAAGGGATCAAAAAATGCTCTCGTTTTAACTGGAAGCTAATGAGAGGTCTTCAGGAATCCTCCTCCCCAAAAGGGACCAGAGTTGTCTGGATGCATCTAGAAATGTGAGTTTTGAGCAATGTACAAATGCATGAAAGTCGCCCTGAAGATTGCAATGGAATGAATGTTTGTCTCCTCCCCAAATTCATATGTTGAAATCCTAACCCACTAGGGTGATGGTATTAGGAGGTGAGGCCTTTGGGGTGTGAAAAGGTCATGAGGGTGGAGCCCTCATGAATGGGATTAGTGCCTTTGTAAAAGGGACCTTAGAGAGCTCTCTAGCCCTTTTTCCTCCATGTGAGGACACAATGAGAAGTCGGCAGTCTGCAGCCTGGAAGAGGCCCTTACCAGAACCTGACCACAGTGGCTCCCTGATCTCGGACTTCCAGCCTCCAGAGCTGTGAGCAATACATGCGTGTTGTTTATAAGCCACGCCCACCCAGTCTATGGTCTTGTCATTACAGAAGCCTGAAGTGACTAAGACAAGGATACGCACGCATGAGTGTGTGTGTGTGTGCACGTGCGTGTGAGTGTGTGTGTGTGTGTACTGATGAAAGAGACTTGTTTCAGGATTAACCAATGCAGGACCACGTTTGCAGAAACAGCGAGTCCCAGGATTGATAGGCAGAGCCCAGGTAGGAACCTAGATCAAGTCTCGAAATTTCCAAAAGAAATAGAAGGAGAAACCAGCAAGAAAAATTCTGAGTTACAGATGATGAAATGGAGGAGTCCAGACAGACTTCAGTCTTGAAGAGCCCAAAAGGAGCTCATAAGTCTAATGCCAGTAACCCCCAGCCAAGTCACTCGGTATGTACGGGCCGAGTCTGTGAGCTGACAGCAATTCTGTACCTGCCTCATGTTTCCTTTCACTCTGGGAAGACACGTTAGGCCACAGGCAAGCAAGAAATAAGACAAGCAATGAGACCGTGGCCACCAGGGCCAAAGCCATAGACCAAAAGCAAAGCAAAGGTGTGGACCCTGGTGTCCAGAGTTCTGTTCTTTCTGCTTGGCCAGAGGGAGTCCTGGACTTTTAGGGGTGGGAGACCTGCAGGGAAGGGGAATCTCCGCTTTCCCACTTGATCCAGTGGTGTGGGATGCAAGCTTTAACGCTGCTGGCAGCCCTTTTGTCAGCATGAAGCGAGAACTGACCTGAGAACACAGCAAACGTGGAGGAAGGCAAGGGCGAGGGGCACAGAGAATGATCCTGATGACCCACTCTAGCCCCTGAGTCCACCTGGGCTCCAAAGGACCCTTCAGCTTCATGAGCCACTGAATTTTGAATTTTGCTTAAACCATTTTGTGTTGCATTTTCTGTCACTTGGAATCAAAAGACTCCTAGTAAAAGCAAGGCTTTTATCAAAGGGATCCTTCTCTCATACCTTTTACGTTTAGGGAGTTAGGCACAAAGATAGACTTTCCTCGCCATATTTCTGTGGATCTAAGTAGTCTAGAAGGCCAGAGAAGGTGCCTGGCGTCCCATGTTGTACCTCCAGGGCCAGCTCTGTCGCTGACATGCCCTGTGACTTAGGCCAGTCCTTCCTCTTCACTTCCCTGCCTCAGACTCTCTCAGCCGGGACTGCAGGTCTGCGTCTGAGTGCCGTTGCTTCTGAGAAGCTAAACGATGAGCTTGGCCCCATCCCACTGTTTTGCTGACGGATGAGAAAACTCGCATGTATGAGGTTTGACACTTGAGGTGTGGAGAGGAGCTATTATGCAGATCTATTCCAGAAAGATGACGCTTTTGAGGAACTGCAGCGTGTCGAATTTCTCAAATAGCACTGGTTTAAGCTTATTATACATTGTGTTGTGGTGCATAATTTTACTCAGGGTCCTGTTACGTTTTGCTGAGCGTTACAGTATTTGAGAAGTGCAGAGTAGTGAAGCAGGCCGCGGCGGCAGGAAGGAGTCAGACGTGCCCAGCTGCTTCCCAGCTGTCTGGGGCTGCTGACTCCTCAAGGTCACCCAGAAGCAAGGCTTTGTGACTGATTCAGGTTGATGGATGGTTGCAGAGAGTGTGGGTCTCGTACAGCAGGAGGGCAGAGCCCTGTTCTGGATCATCCCAGCAAATGAGAGGAGGAGAGTCCTCATCTTTTCCAGCTCTTAGGAACATCTTGGAGATGGGCCTGATTTATTCTAAACAAAGGAAGGCAGGAAACATGCAGTTTTTAAATCTACATTGTCTTAAACCCTTTTACTATGTAGCTCAAACATACGTGATGCAGGAGATTTTTCCGGCAGATCCGGGGCATCTGGACTGTGAGGGTTCACTCCCCAAGGCCAAGACCGCTGAGCACTTCTAATTAAAACGTCTTCCCTGAGATTGGCTGATATTCAAAGTGAGTGTTACCGGCCACACTGTGGTGTGTTCTCATTCTCCACCTTATGAACAGAAGACCACTTTGGGTACCGAGGGACTTTTGTATTGGAGGCTCTGTGTTAAAACTCATTCCATAGGATTTTGGAAATCATGTGGGGCTTGTTTAATCTTGTTACTCGGAGCATATTTCCAAGACTGACTTTAATCCTACTTTATTGAAAGCAAAGACCTTGCCCAGGCTTTACATATACTAGTTACTGCTTCTTGGTACACAGCAGTCTTGACTCGTTAGTGGAATTAATATACAATGTGAGCATAGGAAGCCATCCTCTTTTTGTTTTTCTCATCACTTTGGAAACGTTCTGTCATCATCCCCACTCCAGAGGGTCTATAAAGCTCTTGCACGTACAGATTGCTGTGTTTGGCTCTTTCTGCAAACTCAGCTAAATAGACAGATGCTCCCCTTTATGATTTTTTTTTAAATGAAAAATGACCAGTAATGTAACAATCATCACATACACGAGCATTAGAAAAAATTACCCTATAAAAATAAGGGCAATTTGACGTCTTCTGTCCCTTTTCCATTTTGTAATATCTTTAGTAAGTTGCTTTTTAAAATTATTGTTATTTGTTTTAGAGGTTGCATAGTTGGAGCTTATTTTCCTGTATTCAGGAAAGACTTTGTGAGAGAGGTAGACATTGAAGTTTGGGGGAAAGGAAGGAAAGAAAGTTGCATATCAAAGAAAATTGTTTGGGTAGAAAATGAAGTTTTTAGAAAGCTTAATTTTAAAAGCAGTCCAGAATGATAGAACACTCACTTTCTAAAGTTATCATTGATCAACAAAAGCCACTGGGGAAGCCTTCTAAGGATGTTCTTTCACCGTTTTCAAAGCACCTGTTCTGGGAAAACCTGGTGAGGCTGGAGGAAGGCTGGGAGAGAGAAATGAACTAATTTTCTGTTCACTTTTGTTCCTGTGCTCCCAGAGCCAAGATCTGACACAACCTATTTTAGTATTTGAAAAATAAAATTTGAAAACCAATGTAAACCATTTTCAGAATAAAAAGTACTATTCCTTTTTGCCCCCCTAAAAGAAAATCTATACCCAGATGCACTGAGGCAGTGATATCAAAACTGTTTTCTATTCACTCTGTCACTCTCCCTTGCCTTGGGTAATTGGCCTGTTACAAGGCTAACGTGATCACTTTGTTTAGTTTTGCAGTCTGCAGTCATAGATGAGGCTCCGTGTTTTGATTTCCTACCAAAAGCCCTGTGCTATGTTTATTTGCCATTTTATACATTCAGGAAACTGGGGATCAGAAAAATGAGGTGGTTTTCTCCTTTACACCCCTCAGATAATTTAATGTAATGCATCATAAACCAAGTCAGAAACAGAAATCATTTTTTGTATTTCAGTAGATTTAGGGGGTGCAAGTGATTTTTTGATACATGGATGAATTGAATTGTACGGTGGTAAAGTTTGGACTTTTAGTGTATCCATCACCCAAGTACATATATTGTATCTGAGAGGTAAAAATCATGTTTGTTGACTTAAAGTTGCAGGTTTATTCTTGCTTTCCCCACCTTATAGTTGATATTATATAATGTTTCCAGGCCAAATTATTTTGCAAACATGCAATGTCAAATTTGCATATAATACATTTCTTCATTTATAAATTTAGTCAAGGTGTGACTGATTTGACAAGGGGCCTCAAGGTGATTATAGAATGAGGAGTATAGTATAATTTTAGATTTTTTTTTCTTTTTTTTTTTATTGTTTGTTGTTTATAGGGGTACAGGTGTTTAGGTTACGTATGATGCCCTTGCCCCCCCTTCCCCCCAAGTCCCAGTCCCAAGCGTGTCCATCTCTCGGAGGGTGCGCATTGCACCCTTTGTGTATGCATAATTTTAGATTTGATTTTGCAACAGATTTTAAGATTTAATGTGAACAAAGTACAGTGTCATGCTTTGGGAGTAGAAGAAATAGCAAAGGAAAAATGAAGTCCCTCTTAGTGCAAAACATTGCTGGAGTGATTTTATCAAATGCCACATTCTTCAGCTACAAAAGTGCACCCCGTATAATGGGCATTATGTTCAGACAATGTGTCTTTTCAAGTTGCTGCCTCTTCTGAGACAAGTGGCCCTGAAAACTGAAGGACCTGAGTTGACTCATCACAGTGGAGTGTGTCACTGCACAAGTTACTGCAGATCCCTTGCCAGGGATTGCTGTTTCTTTTTGCTGTGTGGGGAAATACATACCAAAAGCCTGCTTCTTCTTGGTCCAAATTCTGTGTACACCACAGGTAATGACTGAATAAAATAAATGTGTTTTCACCCCCACCAGAAGTTTCACCCACAACCCTAAACGAAGCACTCAAATAAATGACATTGGACCTGTTTTTCCCTGAACAGTATAACAGCCAGAAGTCAAAAACCTTAAATCTGTCAAATTGAGCTTGGGGGGGACACCCAGCAGCACCCTGATGATTTCATCCTTATGCATCAGTTATCGTCCTCTGCCTCTCCGTTTATTCGGTTCCCCATTTGGCTGACTCTTCGCCCAACCACATGCAACTTGGATTTTTTTTATTGCTATTTTTATTAGTTGCATTTGCTGAAAAAGAAGAAATACTTTTCAGTCCCTAAATATTTCTGACTTTCCAGTGAATGAGTAGTTGGACTTCGTATCCTGTATTTAAAATGTTGAATAGTCTTGGATGTTTGGGCTGCAGTGGGAGAAGCAATCCTAATGTGAGGTGTGAGCAAGTGTAGAATCAGAGCTAAGAATTGCACGCGAACGCACGGTAGTCAAATAAATGCAGGCCTGCTATTAGCTATGCAGATTTTTCTAAATTAAACCTTCTCTTAGCTAATTGTAGATTCACGTACAGTTGAAATAAATAATACAGACAGAGCCCACATACTCTTTGTTAGTTTCCCCCAATGGTATCATTTTGCAAAACTATCGCAACCTGGATATTGATGTTGATACGTTCAAGGTACAAAACATTTCCATCACCACAAAGCTCTTTCCTGTTGCCCTTTTATAGGCGTGCACACTTCTTTCCTGCCCCCACCCCCTTCTAAATTCCTGTCAACCTCTAGTCTGTTATCCATCTCCATAATTTTGTCATTGCAAGGGTGTCATATAAATGGAACCATACAGATTTAACCTTTTGGGATGGACTGTCTTCGTTCAACGTAATTCAGTGGAGATTCATCCATGTTGCTGTGTGCATCAATAGTTTGTTCTGTTATATCACTGAGTAGTTCCAACCTAGGGATGTATATAATTTTTGCTTCAACCATCAAACATAATTTAGAAGGTTCATGACAAAAACAGATAGCTATTGTATTTATCATGCTTATCATGTTCTTTCTTCCTTAGATGTTCCAGGGTTCATTTATTATGTCTTTTCTCTTTACAGAACTTCCTTTACCTATTATTTTAGGGTCGATTTCTTGTTGATAAATTTTCTTAGTTTTCCTTCATTTGAGAATGCCTTGGTTTCTTCTTCATTCCAGAAGGATATTTTCACTGGATGTAGGATTCTAGGTTGACAAATCTTTCAGCACTAAAAAAAAAAAGATTGTGCCATTTCTT
>RJWJ010018363.1:0-31689 GCA_004363605.1 Indri indri | reverse complement strand
GTGTAGAAGGGTATTCTTTAAAATTACTCATGAATGATTCTCCCCTTAGATTTCCTTTACCTCGTTGACTTTTTCTCCTTTCAAGCAGCTTGGCAGTTCCATGGGAAAATGTAGAGCAAAAAATAGAAGGAAAAAGGTCTCTTCCTGATTTTTGCTCCTTTGAGGACTATTTCGTAAGTCTGTTTATAAACAAAGTGATATTTCTAATTTTTATTAATAGTATACAGTGAAATACTATTAAGCGTATTTATAATAGAATTAAACATAGGAGGTCCAGCTTTCGTTTTAAAGAAGTCAACTTTTTTTTTCACTAAGTCCCAAACTAAATGTAACATATCCATTTCCCCTTTTTAGAAAAATAAAAGTTACTCATAATATTGATGAAAGATGTAGGAGAAAGTGCTGTATTAGAAAGAACAATCCTCCTACACCAAATACCATGGAGGAAGTATTATTCCCTGGGAATATAGGAGAGAGAAGAGTCAGAGAGGAAGTGAGGAGAGTATGGATGTCAGTAGTTTAGGGTGAGAGGTCCTTCATCTTGCTTGTATGACTCTAGCCCCAGAGAGGCAGAAAAACCAAACCAAACCAAACCAAGCCCTGATGGCTTGTGGGGGTCCAAAAGGAGAAAAGACATGTGTTTTCTTTTCTATAGTTAAAACTCTGAGAATTGGGAAGGCCCCCAAAAGCTGAAATGGCAGAGTGGCATTTCTAGGCACATAGGACCTTAAAGCAGACTAGCTGGGATTTCCACACTCTGTGGCAAAAAAAGTCAATATTATACTTTCTTTTCACTTAACAGGATCATGGAAGTAATGGAGAGAATTACTAGAGCTGATGGAGTATTGTTGACAGGACCCAGCAAGGCTAGTGCAATATGCAGGGACAAATGACTAAGGCCCAGGTGGGATACTGGACATCTCTGTGGATTCTAGGGTCCGTAGCTGACAACAAGGCCAGCTGCCTCCCCTCTGCGCCCCAGTACCTTGGCTCTATGTAAGCTGCCTGGGGTTGATACACAACTCAGAGGAAAAATGAGTTGACTGAGACAAAGTTTTCACTTCACTGGATAGGACATGAAGTATAAATTATGTTTAATTACAGAGAATAAAGGATTTTTTGGTTTACTTGAATGTACATGAGTACATGAGGTACCCACTAATCATAATTTTGTTTTTAATAGAAATTTTCTTTGTTAAATGCCATACTACTTCTTTCTTCTAGGTTAAAAAAATACAAAACAAGCTGCTTACAAGAGCATTAATGTGACTTTCTGTTCTATTTAACCATTGTTAAACTGGAAAAAAACAAACTCAACAATTTTGAAGGTTTAAAAGAAACTGAAGTCTGCTTACTTTTCTTTGACTTTGCCTCCTCTATGTTGTAACGATAGAAGTTCTGTCTCTGTGCACTTAAGCCTCAAACTCACTTATTATCTCCATATTACTAAAAGCTTTTGGTTTGATTCTTGAGTGTCAAGATGCAGCAAGATGGATGCCTTTTTGCTTGTCTCTCCTATAGCATCTGACAGCCTCCTACTCAGAAAGCATTGGCAGCCTGGCTGGGTAGTTATTGTGCTCTACAATAACTACAACAATAAGGGAATTGTTACAAGGCAATATTCCTACAATGGGAAGGGAAAAATGAAACTCACAGATTTCAGCACAACATGAATTGATTTACTTCAGACAATGAATATCTTCATTTTAAGGTTATGTAATTAAGATCCTTCTCATCTAAATTCTTTTAAATGTTCTTTAAAGAAGTGAATTTTCTTTCATTAAGAAAATTAGAATAATCTTTCTACTCCCACTTTTCTGTATGTATAACTACTACTTAAATTATGTTAATTATGCCTAAGAAATGTCAGCCCCAATTTATCCCCATATGGTGCACCCCTCCCACCTCCACTTCCACTCATACATTCACTTTTTAAATTGCTTTTTCAGGTTCTCTAATGTAAAGCCATTGCATTGAAGGCCACAATTAATGTCTTCTGTGTATCCACGCCCTTTGCAAAGTGACCTTTCAGATTCTTCCATCAAAATGTAAGTCTGTTTTCTTACTCCCTGAATCTGGGCTAGCCTCATGGCTGCTCTGGCCAATAGAATGTGGCAGAAGTGCTAGGGTGCCACTTCTGAACTTAGGCCTCAGGCAGTCATGCATGCTTCTGTTTTTTCTCTCGAAACCATGCCACCATGCCACTGCCACATGAGTAAGCCAGGGCCAACCTGTGGTGGATGAGAGACCATGTGGAAGAGAGCCCCATCATCCCTCTTGAAGCCAGAAAATACGTGAGACAGTGCAGCAAGACCAGCAGAGCTGCCTATTTGACCAACATCTAACTCAGATGCATGAGTGAGACTAGCAAGAATGCAAGAGCTACCCAGCTGACTCCTAATAAGTGCTTTTGTTTTAAGCCACAGGCTTCGAGGGGTTGTTTGTTATGTAGCAGTGCTAACTCATGCATCTAGTAATTAGTTATTTTCTTCAAACATTTCATTTTACCCTGGGATTTCTTGAAGGTCCTTGGCTATTTGGACACAGATTTATAATTCATGTAATACTTTTTAACACTGCATTGAGATTTTTTCATATGAATTGGATGTTTGGGGTATTTTTTTCAGTACATATTTATACCTTCTTTATATGGCATCTGTATTAGCTTGGGCTGCCATAACAAAATACCATAGGCTATTTGGGTGGCTATAGGGTGATTAAATGAAAGAAAGTTATATCTCAGAGTTCTGGAGTTTGGGAAACAGAAGATCAAGATGCAGACTTTGGTTCCTGGTGAAGGCTTTCCTCTTGGCTTGCTGACATCTGCCTTCTCACTGTGTTCTCCTCACATGGTAGAGAGAGAGAAAGAGATAAGGAGAGAGAGAAAGCTCTAATGTCTCTTCTAATAAGGACACTAATTATACCAGATTGGGATCCCATTTAACCTTAATTACTTCCTTATTCCAAACACAGTCACATTGAGGATTAGAGATTCAACACATGAATTTTGGGGGACACAATTCTGTCCATAATAGCATCTAAAGAGGTCATGTGGTTCAACTCCTGAGTACAATGTACCTACATTTAGATTTTCCTAAAAAAGAGGATCAGAAACCTTATTTAAAATATCCCTGGTACTGATTCAACAACCATCCTGGTAATAATTTACTTCTCTTAGACTCAGTAGGTACTTCCTTATGTCTACTTATAAATTTTCAATTTGTTGAACACTTTCAATTCAATTTAACACTTATACTGTCTTCTGTACAGTTAGGGAATGAATGATTGGTACATTATCAAAATTGCATTGCTTGAAGGCAGAATGGTCATATCATTACTTCCTTTCCTCATTGTGCTTATTGGTATAATTTATGGTTACGATTTTTAGGACTATATCTAAAACCATCAGTGCTACCAATTAGGGTCTCTGGAGGTTGTTTCTTTTAGACAGCATTTGAAAGTTTCTTAAATTGGTTAACTGATTACATAAAGCACACTGTTCCCATGGCACTCATAAGATAATATTCAGAACTACACAAACATCTTCCATGGGAGGAAAATGCACATAAAATGAATTTCTTTTAAGTTAACCAACAATATGTTATTTTTTAGTTGATATAACTAATGTTTATATTAGTCTACATGCTGATCTGTCTTACTTATCTTCGTATATGGCTTTTATCATTTTTTAAAGAGCACATTGTACTGATATCTGCTAGTTTATTTTTCTGCCATTCTTGAATTAATTTCATTGATTTATTTATTCTCTGAATTAGTAATCAGTAAGATTCTACAATAATTAGGTACTATTCTGAGTTCTGGGAAACTGAATCTGGGTAAAGAAATGGCACTGCCCCTAGGAATCTTACAATCTAGTGGGGAAGATGACAACAGACAAATGAATATGAAATACACTGTCTGGTACCACAATTTGTTATGAAAAAACTAAATCAAGATAAATAGACAGAGAGTACGGGGTATTATAGTAGATAAAAGGGTCAGGGATAGTGTCTCTGAGGATACGAGATTTAAGCAGTGATCTAACTGCAGTAAGGGAACAAGGCACATATATATCTGGTGGAAGAAAATTACAGGCAGAAGAAACAGCAAATGCCAAGGCCTGAAATAGTAACAATTTTGCTTTAAAACTTGTAGCTCAAGTAGTATTTCCCATTCCTTTAATAATTTTGCTTGTGCTTTTTGTTTTGTTTTAAAGTGAGATTTTAAAATGTAGCAATGGAAGGTTTTATATAAAGAGACTGCAGAATGTTCTGCCTGGATATTTCTCAGATTAGGTTGCTTAAGTATTTGAAAGAATTTGTTTGGCTTTTCCAGGCCCATCACATTGTTTCACAGGTGATGTTAAATTGGGATTTGTAGGTCTACTGGTCATTCTCAGCTCCTCTGCCTATCATTAATTCATTAAAGTATTTATTGACACTGAAGATATTTTAGGCACTGTTTAAAAAGCTGAGGATTACCTAATTGACAGGTAAATCATGGTCCCTGCTACTAGAAAATTGTTCACTCCTTCTAGAGATCAGCTGTCATAATGGTAAAGACAAAAGTTCTGCAGTCAGACTACAAGTGTTTATAGTCTGCCATTTACTACATTTAGATGTTATGCAATTTATGCTTGTTTATATTTCAGATTTCTGGTTGGCAAAATGGGGATTCATTCATTCCACAAATCTTTATTGGTACATTATTAGGTGCCAGACACTGTTACAGGTGCTTTGGGAAACAATAGTCAACAAAACAGACAAAATTAAAATTACATCTAATGGGAATGTTTTAAGACTCACATAAGATGATATATACAGTTCCCAGAGCACAGTAACTATTAATGAATGTTAGACACAGATTTCTCATATTTTCAGAACTAGTGCTGGTAAATGTAAAGCCCTAATAAAGGGTGATTGAATTAAATTGAGTTAGGTTATGGAGCAGGAAGCAACCTGTGTTACAGATTGTAAACACAAAGATGTTAATAAAGTTATGGATAATTAAATCAAAATAGATTAATGAAGAAAAACGAAAATGTCTCGATGTCTGAGGTCTATTCCTAACTTTTGAGGTTGGCATTGAGCAGTGGCCGTGCCATTCCTCTTTAGGTCTGTGGCAAAACCAGAAACTGCCTTCCCAGTATTCATTCTCCCCCTTTCCTTTTTCGTTCTCGATTTTGTGGAGGTTATCATGCTCTGTCTAAATCAATAGGATTACACACCTCAGCACCCATTGCAATCAGTATGGCCAATGAAATGAAATTAGAATTTACTGGGTGAAGTGTCTAAGAATGGTATTTAAAAGAGGGAGGAATTCACCTTGCACATGCCTTTTACCCTTCAGTTTTCACCCTTTCCCTGTTCTAGGACATGAAAACAATGCTGGTTGTGAAGTAGACATGTACGATAATGAGGTACCCCTACAAGCAAAAACAAACATCAGGATAGTGAAATGGAAGGCTAGAATGAGCTTTGCTTCCCAGTGGCATTGTAGAATTGCCAAATTAGCCCTAGATTTCCTATTCAGAACCCCTTTTATGTATGCAAAATGTACACAAATTTATTTAAGCCACTGTTACATTTTTTGGGGAGTGAGGGACAGTTTCTGTTATTCATAGCTGAATGCATCCCTTAACCAATATAAAGTTTCTGGATGCCACTGTCTGCCAGAGTGTCTACATGGACCATCAGTAATGACTTTTGCATTTTTAGATGTTTAGGCTGCTCATGTTACAAACCCTACTTTACCAACCAATAAACTGTGTGGCTATTTCTGCCTCACAGTTCAGTCTTGTTACCCCTTATAGACTTTTTCCCCTGCCAACTTCATGTAACTCATCCTAAATTAACTTGAACTCACAGGTTTAAGCTGAATATGAGGGGGTGACCAAACTTCTTGTAAAATGTGGAAAAGCCTTCCTCCTGAGGACTGCTCAGTAGTACATTGATGGGTGCTCAGTGAGTGCTCCAGGAATACACATTGTTGAGATTGCTGATGTCATTCACATCAAAAACAGCTTTCTGTCACTGGTTTAGTGGCATCTATGTGTCATTTAAACATAGAAAGATGGCTTTTTCACATCTGTGCTTTGCCCATTTCAAGGAGTCTTAGTTATAAAAACAGAGAATCAGCTGTCCTTTCCATAAATGAGTGAAAGCTTTTGACTTCTACTCGTTACAAGAGAACCTAGATTCATGACATTCACACATTTCTTTTAGTTATTAAAAATTTGATCTTTTTATTTACAGCAACATGAAAAATTTCTTTTAGTTGGATTTGTTCGAAGGCTTTTCTCTCCCCACCTCTTTCTCTGTCTCTCATTCCTAAAATGTAACTTGAGATGTGCACATGGGCAAAATCTATTTTTACCTACATTTGGTTGGAAATAAAACGTTAAGGGGGAACGCTAGATAACATTTGCACAGCTATATTTTAAATTTGGACTCAACTAAAGCATCATAGATCAGGAGTATATCACTTCAATTAAACTGGCTTTTTGTGTATAGGTACCACAATAAATTACCCATCACCCCGGAAAAGATTTGTCAGAAATCATGAGGCTGCATCATCATTTCCTCCAACTGCTCTCAGCTGCCATGCCTCGGCGTGCTAGCCAGCTCTTTCCCCTTGGCTTCTGTGCCAGAGCAGCATCCCTCACTCATTTCTTATCACTTGCAGGGCTGAAGTCAGCACTTTTCTGGAGTGGGGAACTCAGATTCCTTCCAGGGAGTTGCAGGAAAAACTGAAATAGTTATGGGTGGAGAATCAGTGCACACCACATTTCTCCAGGTCAGCTGACAAATTGTCAACAAGCCCTGAAATTTGCCTTTGCACTAATCAGTAAGTTTTCTTTCAGAGCTGAATACATATGTACACTGTGATTGTTTGACTTATTCTATCCTAATTATATATGGGTGTCCATTTAGTAGTGCTGGAAACAGCAAGCTTTTGGAGACAAAAGACTCTGAGTCCTGCCAGTGCTTAACAAATGTGACTTCAGACAAGTAGCGTAATCTATTCTTCATCTGTGGAATGGAGTTAACAAGGCCTGCCCTATCTATCTTATAGGATTGTCGTGAGCTTCACAATGAGATAATATGTGGGTGTGATTTATATACTCCAAGGCACTCTGAACACATAATTATAAAATCTCTCCACTGTACCAGAACTTACCAGCTCTCTTCATAGGCATGCCTCATGGATCGGAAGTAATTTTACTCGCATACCAGGTCCTTTTAAATACCATCCATCTTTGGTCAGGCCACAGTAAATCTCCACTCAAAGCTTACCAGCCTGCAGTCATGAGGTTTGGTACAGTGATAAAGAATTAGGCTACTAAATTCAAATCCTGACTTCCTTGCTCACTCATTGTGGATCTTGGATTATTTATTCAACCTTCCCAAGCCTCAGTTACGTAATCTATTAATAGAACTGGGATATTGATTATACCTATACTTAAGGTTGATTTAGGAATTATATGCGACAAGGCCTGTAAAGTTGTTATTATGGTGTCTGACCTACAGTAAATCATGAATGTCAGCTATTATTAATCTTTATCACTATAGGCACAAATAGATTATGTAATTTGGAGAAGATGGTGGCTAACATTTAATTTTCGTCCTCCATATAATAATTACAAAAATAGCTGCAGTTTGCTGTAGGGCCAGAGGCCCTTCTCTAAGAGCTCATGCCAGCACTGGCAGCTGGGTAGGGTTTTTTTTATTTTGTTTTGTTTTGTTTTACCTTTTTTGAGGTCATTATAATTTACATTTGGCCTCTTGTCCTCTACCTTCTCATTCCACATTCTGACAGAAATGAAGAGTGATTAATATTTTGTAGTACTGTAATTTCATTTTCTGCCAAGATTTGACAGTTCACATTTTTTGATTTGTGCAATTTATATAAATAATCTTATAAAAGAGAAATAACAAAATTATATTCAATTATACATTTATTTAACTTTGATTTTGAGAACAGGATAAAAAGATATGAAATACATTCTGTTCTGGAAAATCTTATATATATAATCATAGTACTCATGAATTTATGATTTGGATTAATGAAATTATTCTCTTTAAGACTTTAGAAATATAATTAACAACACTCTTTCCTACAAGGCAAATAAAAAATAGTTATTAGATTATAAAGCTCAGTATCTATTAGGGTGGAATATCAGGTAAGAGGGATAAAAGAGAAATACTCTCATTTCACAGGACTCTAGTTCTGTGGGGATTTCTGAATGTACCGTTGAAAGCCTGTGTTTTCTTCTTTTTCTTCTAATCTATTAACAGGGAATCTATGGAGACCTTGGTGTGGATGGGCACAGTGGAAAATTTAAGACCAGAGAGATTTGGAGAGGATGAGAGCTAATGAGGAAACAGATGCAGTTCATTGATAGAACTGCTTCTGCATGAGCTTGGAATAGGTGATGTATAGGACAGGACTCCCATTTATATAACTAGACTTTGCTATACTTATAAGCATGTACCTTGCCAGGACGTCTAGTACATCAACATGTGCCACACACAGGATCCCCAAGGCAAGCCATTCAATTGTCTTCTGTTGATCAGTTAAGGACTAGGATAATTTATAAGAATGTGGCCACTGCCTGACTCTTCTGTATTTTCAGCCTTTCCCTATTAATTTTAACTTCATTTTCTTAAACTTAAAATATGTCCAAGACTCTCTCCCATATACATGTAAACAATGGCAAAGAAAAGATCTCCTTCCTCTGTACTTTGGGGAATCATCTTTATTATTTTTGGTGTTCCCATTTCCTTATTTCCTACTCACTCAGTGATCTGGTTTCTCCCTCTGCTGTGCTCCAGCACACACACTCCAGTAAGGGTGCTCCCTCCAAAGTCTTTAGAGACCTTTAGTATGGCAAATCCAATGGGTAATGCTCAGATATCTTCACACTTGACTTCTGTGGCATTTGACACTATTTGAAATTTGTCACAATTCTACTTTTACGGGGCTCTTTTTTCCCATTTGCCTCTTAAATGTTCATATTCTTTGTGGTTAAATTTTTGGTCCTTTCTTCTCACTTTCTAAATGTAACTTGGGTGATCTAAATGATACCCTTTTACATGCCAATGACCCCTACAATGTCTCTGTCCTGGATTCTAAGCTCATGTTTCTTACTACTTGCTAAATTGCTCTCTCTAGTTATCTAAGAGCTAACTTAAATATACTAGGTCTAAAATGAAAATCCTTTCCCCTTGCATTTTAAAAAATATTGCTCAATAGTGACACTATTATTCATCTAGTAGCTCATTAAAATTCCAGAATATGACTTTTGAATTTGCCTGATCATCAACTACTCCCTCCATTACCGCCCATGTCCGGTCTTGATCTCCTCCCATTTGTCTGTGTTAGGGGTTCCCAAGACCACCCCACCAAGTTCAGTGATTTGCTAGGAGGACTTTAAGGACTCAGCATATAGTTGCACTCACGAATGAGATTTACCACAGCTAAAGAATACAAGGCAATGTCAGCAAAAGGAAAAGGTGCGTGAAGTGAAGTCCAGAGGAAGCCGGGTGCAAGTTTCCAAGAGTCCTCTGCCTGTGGAGACACATGGAACACACTTAATTTTTTCAGCATTAAATTGTGACAACGTATGTGAAATGTCCACCAGACAAGCTCATTATAGACTCTGTGCCTGAGGTTTTTATTGGTGGCTGATCATACCCTCTGCCTTGCACATACCAAAATTCCAGATTCTCAGAAGGAAAGCAGGTATTCAGCATAAACACATTGTTTGTATAAACAGTTTGGGCTGAGCCATTATAGTAAGTTAGGGAATGCTGGCAACGCTCCTGAAATCCAGGTCCCAGACACAAGCCAAAAGTCAACCTCGCAAGCCAGCCTTTCTGAGAATAGTAGTCTCAGTCCTGTTATGTAAATTCTCCTCTTCACACTATCATTTGTATTGCATGTCTTTCTAAAAATCATGTCAGTTCTCTCATTAAACTTTTTGTTGGGCTTCATTGAGTATACCATAAACCCCAGCTTCCCATTCAACGATATATCCCAAAGATCTGTAGCAGGGCCTACGCCAGTACATGATAGCACTCAATACATTTTGTAATTGATTAGAAAAACATACAAAATCCCTTACAAATTGTCATGTCCCACATTTCTAATGTCATCTCTCATTTCTCCCCAAAGCATACTGTGTATTGTAGACGTTCCAAAGACTTCTCTTCCCATGTTATCTCATCTTTCAGCTCTTTTCAATGAAAATTTCTTCTGTCCAGAGTACCCCTTCCTCCCTTAGCCACCTGGCAAAGTCAAGCCTCAGCTGAAGAGCTAGCTCCTAGTTTTTCATCCTTAATGAAGTACTCTATCCAGGCAGCGTTAGGTGTGCTGCCTGCACGTCTGTGATATGGATTTCATTACTTTAGAAGACTTAAGAAAACATACAATGAGAACGAAGAGGTGTTTTTCTGTGGAAGATCAATTGATGATTGAGACAGATTGTCACAGGGTGGTGTTTATTTGTTTGCCTGGTAACCTCACCACAGTCCCGAATTAGACTTTTAGCCTTGTGTGCTCAGAAACCAGCCTCAGCCATGTCTCTGTTAATAAGACCGATTGGACATAAACTCACATTAAGAGACTGCACAGAGGGCTTTCTGTCAATTTGAAATGAGAAACGTCTGTGAAGCTGACTTGACATCCACATTTGGTTGATAAATACCTTTGCTCCCTGTAGATAAGCTACGACAAAACCCAATTATCAGAGAGATGCTTGAATCAGATCAAAGTGATTTTTATCCATTGTATAATTTGAATATTTTATGGCCTTAGCCTCCAATAACTGGATAGAGCAATCTCAGCAATAGGGACGTGCCTTTAGGCAGAGCAGATAATCCTGTAAACCTGATAAATACTTTTCCTCTGAGTAGTGTTTGGAAGTAGTTACCAATCTTTGCCCCTTTTTTCCTATATGTGATTTTTCTCTAAATATTTAAATGGATGAACTACGCCTTTTCCAATCCATATATTCTTTCTGATTTTAATGTATTTAAATCAGATTACAATCTAAATTTCACTGGCCTGAGGATCAGTCTATTTCTTTAAGCATAATTTGCGGATTTCTGTTCTGATAGATTAAATATTGATTTCTGAGGGCAAAAATCAATTGTTTTTATTTCTTATTTTTTGAGTTGAGGAGACTTTTGCATCATAAATATTTGTTTATTTTACATATTTGATTTATCCAGATACCTGTAATTTCCTAGAGGTCAAAGACTATAATTATTAATTCTGTATCCTAATACCTAACCCAGAATTGGATCAAAGACAAATGTGTTGCATAAGTGAATGTAAGCTAACAATTTTTCTGGTAATAAAGTGGTGTTTATTTTCATTAATATTTCAGATTTTTTTAAAGTAGTGTTCTTTTGCAATCTGTAATGATTTTAACATTTTAGAAATTGTCTTTTTGTGTGTATGTGTTCTGCAATTCAGTTGCCTTTTCAGGAAGTGATATTCAATCAGTTAATAATGCATTGAGACAGAAAAGAATAAAAAGTAGTTAAAAGCAAGGTTATTAGCTTATAATTCTTTACATTAAAATTCTTTACATTCAACAATTTCATATGTTGAAATTGTACAATAAATTTGATAATATTTAGCTTATTATGAAATTTCTTAAGTTGGAAATAGCCAGACATATGTGATACCAATGAGCCCCTAACTTTGAATTATTTTGATTACCAAGGTTTCTGAAGACTAGGGACATTTTCTCCTGCAAAGAAGGCAGATCAATTATTCTAAACAAAACCATTATGTTTATACATTTTAAATGGTTTATACGTGACAAATTTATACCAGGATGTTCAGGTATTTAGGTCTATGTTTTACAACCTGGTTATCTTGCAGTTTATACTTAGAGCTTGTCAGGTATTTATGAGGTTTCCCATGTTTTTTTGTTTTTCTGTTTGTTTTGTTTTTTTTCTTGAGATCTTTTATAGTCAGTTTAGCCATTTTACTGCAGGTACAATACAACATGGGCTAAGAAGCGTCATATACAATGGACTGTCATCTGCCTTACCATCCACAAAGTAGTAGACTAAGTAAAAATGGAAATGGCCAATTAAAACATCTAGTAACTAAATTGGGGCATGATAAGAGAATGAATGGGTGGCTTGCAAGATTAAATCAATGTAGGGTAAAACTTAACATACATGAAAGTAACGGGGATCATTGTTGGAAAGATTGTTGAGATATTCTGGAGATGATAGGGAAGGGGGTGGTGTATAAGACCTTACACAAACTTTTTACTATTTTTTTCTTCTTCTTTGCCTGACCATATAGTGCTGAGATCTGTATTTTATTTATGAGTTCCAGAGAGAGGATCAATCGCTAAACATGACACTATGATAATATTTCTCAATGTAACTATTCGAATCTATAGAGGAATGGTGGGAGTGGTGTTAACTTGTCATCTGCGTAAACTGGGATTAATGTGGTCTGCCTTTTTCCACCTAGTGGACAAAAATGTACTTTTCCAACCTTATTATGTAAAGGGTGAATGAAGGATGAAGCATTGACCAGATTTATATTGCTGCCTCTGTTGCGGGTCATTCTTCTTGATGAACCTGATGTTCCTAGCCTATGGCAGAGGATCTGGGTTAAAATTAAGGACACATGGACAGAAGGGGAAGTAACTGCTGATGGAAAGGACGTCAATAAATAGATAACGCTAAAAGGAAAAGCGAACATTACCTCAATACCTTGTGAGATACTGAGAACAAGAGAATAATGTTATCTCTTAGCTGTATTTACACATGTACACAGGCAGGCCACATAATTTATGGAGCCCAGTGCAAATAAAAGTGCAGGACTCTAAAAATGATTAAGCATTTCAAGTCAGTCAAGCATTAAACCAAGCATGAGGCTCTTAAAAGCACAAGGCTGTGTGTGACTGCACAGTTTGCAAGCTTACGAAGCCGGTCCTGCACTCTACAGGAGTGAATTTTGGCTATTTGCCTGCCAAAACATGTTCCTTTATTTGATGCTGAAGGTCAAGGATGTGTCCTAGCGTTCAATATGAAGTCAGCTATAGATACGTCTTGATGACATTTAGTAAGGTCTTATGGATGGACAGTTGGAATAATTCTCATATTGCTTTGTCTCGTGTCTTCCATTTTAGAGGTTACATGTTATATGGAAGACTCCCTTTAGAAGGTAACATGTGGGAATTGCTGCCTCCTGAATGCACACAAAATAGTTTGTTCTAACAACAGAACCATGGGCCACTGTGTAACTGTTAACCTAAATGATGATCTGTTGAGGAAGTGCCTGGAATCAGTGGACATAAAACATCATGTTTTGTCATGTTTCCTCATATTTATAGACATTTCTGTAAGTGAAGACCAATGGTCAAGGTAAAGAAAACGTAAAAAATTGAAATCACTGTTAGTTTAGGGATGACATAGTGAGCTCACATACACACTACAGATAGCCCTGATAGTCACCGAAGGCACCTATTGGAAGTTCTATGACATATGCAATCTGGAGTGTATTTGGAGGTGACTATCAATCATGTGACACTATCCTGGAGAATGCAACATTTGGGGATCACATGTGTACTTAAATTGTATTTTGGCAAAAAAATATTCTAAAAGAGAATTGGAAGAAATTGGTACAGATCTGTGTCCTAGGACAAGCCACATTTACCTTTAATAAAGAAAGATGTATTGAGGAAAAAGATTTATTAATATTTGCCATGTTGAATGCTTTGACATGATGTTATTTCAGCAAAAAGGAAAAGCGTGACAATTGGCCTGGATAGATAACACAGCTTTAGAAAAATGGATAAAATAAACTCAAGAGACAGCCTGCTTGGGGGCATACTTGAGAAAGAGTATATATATATATATTCTGGCCCTGGTGGGGCTGTTAAGTATGCTCCTACAGTTGGAAGCAGAGGTAGCTCAGGAAAACGGCTAGAATCTTGGCAGCAGAAGCCAAGGAATAAACTTGTGGGAGACATATGGTCTCCCTACTAATTTGGAATTTATAAATGGAGACTAGAATTTACATGGGTGGCTCTCTAACTGCCAAGGCCCCCCACACAAACAGAACCCAGATTCATTAGTCAGGGTTCTCCAGAGAAACAGAACCAATAGGATATATATACATACACACATATACAGGTGGCCCTCTGTATCTGTGGGTTCCACATCCATGGATTCAACCAATTGTGGATCAAACATATTTGAAAAAAATTGCATTTGTACTGAACATGTACAGACCTTTTTTCTCATCATTATTCCCTAAACAATACAGTGTAACAATTATTTACATAGCATTTATATTTGCATTAGATATTATAAGTAATCTGGAGACGATTTAAAGTATACGGGAGCATGAGTATAAGTTATATGAAAATACTACGCCATTTTATATCTGAGACTTGAAGACTTGAGCATCCACAGATTTGGGTACCTGCAGGATGTCCTGGAACCAATCCTCCACAGATACCAAGGGGCCACTGTGTGTGTGTGTGTGTGTGTGTGTGTGTGTATGCACACACAATATATTAATTTATCTTATGGTCACATATATACAATACATTGTATGCACGTATCTCTGTATATAAATCTACATCTATATCTACAGATTAGAGAAAGAGAGAGAGAGAGAGAGAGAGAGAGAGAGAGAGAGAGAGAGAGAGAGAGAGAGAGAGAGAGATTTATTATAAGAAATCGGCTCACATGATTATGGAGGCTGACAATACCCAAGATCTGCGGTTGTCAAGCTAACGATGTGGGAGAGCTATGATGTAGTTTCAATCTGAATGCCAGCAGGCTTCAGACTGTGGAAAAGCTGATGTTTCAGTGTAAGTCCAGAGGCAGGAGGAGTTCCCTCTTGCTTGAGGGAGGGTCAGTCTTTTGTTCTATCAGGCCTTCAACTGACTGGATGAGGTCCATCTACCTTAGGGAGGGCGATCTGCTTTACTCCAGTCTACCGGTTCGAATGTTCTCTTGTCCAGAAGCACCCTCACAGACACACCCAGAATAGTGCTTGACTAAATATCTGGGTATCCCATAGCCTGGTCAAGCTGACACATGAAATTAACTGTCACCAGACTTACTCAATAGTATAATTAGTTAGAATTAGAAACCTGTTAGACATGAGTAGGATTTTACCGGTGGGGGTAGACATTGCACAAGGATAAAGCCCACTGGGAATCCACGCCAGTACAACAATGTAATGTAAAACAGGGCATATAGCTCTGCCCATGGAAGACTTTGGGATCTGGAATTAAGTGGGATTTGTGACTTACACTCCAGTCCATGGCAACATTTGTGCAAGGATCAATTTTGTTGAGAAGGCTGAGAAAATTCCACTGTAATTCTAACTGATTTATTTTGTTAGGATCATAGACTAACTCATAGTGTAATTGAATTTTGGTATAATACTGCTGTAATTGATAAGGTTAATTTGATTTTAACATACCTATAATGTACTGATGTCAATGTTAAAATTTATTGGGGAAATGAAAAAACTCCCACAAGCTGTTCTTCTAATGAAAGCTGATTTGCTGGAGAAAAGAACAGATTTTGTTAGTAATCAGTTAACTATTACATTAAATCAGTCTACATTGATACCTTTCATCAAGTTCATATTTAGTGGTGGAAGAAGGCAAAAGAGTTGTCAAGTTTGTACATGATGTTGAATGTCTATGCTGGAATATTTGGTAAACTGAAATGGCTGTTTAAAGCAATGCCTACCGCTCAGTGGAAGATAGAAATGGTTAGTGTTTTGGTATGTATATTTCTACCTCTTTTGTTCTATAAATGTTGAATAAAGCAGAAAGAATAATGATAAGTGGTTTTAAATTCAGAAAGCTTGGCCAAGGCTTAAGGACTTGTACGATGTAAGTACAGGTCTAAAATTAGTTGTTCTTTTTTATTCCTGCCCTTACCTTTGAGACACCTGGAGATACAGTGCCAACCCTTGGCCAAACCTGAATGAATGTGCTAACTAGTGATTGGTACAGATCTGTGCTAGCACCTGAAAAACATCAGGGGGCAACCGTAGCAGTTTATAGGCATTTGTTTCAGGAAATGTACAGATTGATAGTTTGCACCTGGTTTTAATTATGTTCTTTGATTTTTGCTATTGAGACTAGTCATATAACCCACTTTTGGCTGTGTAATCAGGGGGATATTAAAAACCCTTTCTTAGATGGGATCGTTGCTCCACTGAGAACAAGATGTCTCACACAATCTTGGTGATTCATGATCTGAGGATGAAATGTATTCTATGAGACTAAGAAAGGACCCTGGATATCAACTGGAAGTCTCAGGTCTCTCTGATGTTGGCCTGTTCTTTTCCTGCTGCACTGTATCCTGTACCTTTTGCAAGTCTTATGTGAGTACAGTCCATAGAGTATGAAGAATCCTTTTAATTATTAAACATGCTATGATTGCTGCTGTGTATATATATGTTTTCCTGAACCATTTAAGAGTAAGTTGCAAAGATGATGCTTCTTTACCTCTAAATAGTTTAGTATGTATTTCCAAAAGGAAAAAATAGAAAGTAATTCTCCTATGTAACCACAGTGCAATTATAAAAATTAAGAGATTAGTGTTAATATATGATTTTTATATATTACATTTCACACTATATATTATATAATCTACAGACTTTATTCAACCTTATCTTTATGTAGAATTTATTTAGACTATACAATAATGTTCTGTCTAGACAAAGCCCAAGGTCATGTGTTATATTTGGTTACCATATATCTTGAATCTCCTTTAATTTGGAAATTCCTAAGTCTTTGTCTCTCATGACATTGATATTTTTGAAGAGTAAAGCCCTTCAGCAGAATGTTTTTTTTTTTTTTTTTATTTCAGGGTAATATGAGGGTACAAACATTATGGTTACACTTTATGTCTTTGCCTCACCCAAGCGAGGGTTAAAGGCATGCCCTTACCCGCTACAATGCTCCCCGTGTTCTTTGGTTGTGGGTTTATCCCCCCATCCCCCTAATCCCTGTAGAGTATTACTGCCATGTGAGCACCCTAGCGTTGATCAGTTAGTACCAATTTGATGGCAAGTACAAGTGGAGCCCGTTCTTCTGTTCTTGTGGTGCCTCGCTTTGGATAATGGGCTTAAGTTTAATCTAGGAAAGTATAAGAGGTTCTAGAACACTGTCGTTTCTTATGATTGAGTAATATTCCATTGTAAATATATACAAAATTTTAATAATCCACTCATGGATTTACGGGCACTTGGGTTGTTTCCACATCCTTGCGATAGTGAATTGTGCTGCCATAAACATTCGGGTGCAGATGTCTTTATCATAGAATGTTAATTTGAGTTTGTCTGATGTTTCCTCAGGATTAAACTCTATTTATGCACTTTTGATGGGAATATCATAGATGTGGTGCTGAATTTTTCTCAGTGCATTGTATCAGGAAGCAGATTCTATCAATTAGTCTCATGTTGAAAACAGTAATTTTGATCATTTGGTTAAGGTAATGACTGCCAGCTTTTTCCCCTGTAAAGTTAATATTTTATCCTTTTCAGTTAATAGGTATCCTGTGGGGAAACACTTTTACATTGTCTAAATATTCTGCTATTCCCTTAAATGTTACTACTACATGGGCACTTAAGACACTTACTTTTGATTTTTTTTTAAGTGGCACAATCTTTCCATTTTTGTCTGAAGAGGAATTTTATTTATTTATGTTCCTTGGACCTGTAATAGCAAAGGGCTGGGCTAAAGCCTATTTAAAGCCCTTTGTTGTAATAGGTAGGTTATCTCCCTCTGGGGTTGTTCTAGTCAGCAGTCTGACTGAAGTTGCCATTTTTAATATCTGAATCAATGTTAGAATTTAGAACCAGGGCAACTTCCGTCGTGGCTGCGTGCAGTCTTATTGCCTGCATTTACCGGGGAGTTTGGTAGTAATGGGGGCTAAAAAAACCTCACAAAACCATAATCACCCAATTTGAACTTGTTATGGCATTAGGCATTACGTATCAGAGAAGGGCAGTCTTCCCCAAAGCCATGTTATATTGATAGCAAAGGTAATGCAGAGAGTGAGAAGTAGTTCATAGGCAATTTGAGGTTTTTGGATTTCCTTTCCAATGAAATGCATAAACTTGTATTTTGGAGCATGAAGCTTTGGACATTTGTTCCTCTTACCCCACACCCACAAATATTCTGGTCCGAATATACCTATCCAACCTTGTTGCTATAATATGTACTCTTCACTCTATTTAATGCAAATGCCCATCTTTTCTGTATATACACATTACCACTCATTTCTGAATCTTTGCTGTTTTTCTTCTGTCTACAAATCTATTCTAATTTAGCCTCTCTTTGCCTATACAAATCCTACCTGTTTCCCTAAGTAAATCTCTTCCAAAATGATATTTTTTCTTTTCTTATTTTCATTAGACCACAATGTTTGTAATATACATTGTATCATATGGATTTTCTCATGTACATAAGTATTCCCTTTCCAAATAAAGTCTCGTTAATATAGTATCGATAATTGACTTTTTAAAATAACCAAAATAGCCATTTTAGTAGATAACTTTTTAAAACTTTAATATTTTTTTAAAAAATTAAGTCTTTAAAAAAGCTGTTATATACTTCCCTACTAAAGTAAACATCTATATCAAAACAATTTAGTCTTGTCTTGGTGATTCAGGATCATAAACATTCAAATGTTGTTTTCTCCTGCTATAAATAGCCCTAAGACTAAAGTGATCAAAGCATAGGCATCGAAAAGCATCTCCTATTTCCTGTTCAAGCCTGTGCTTCTAAGAAGATTCAATCATTTGTTCATTTAGTGTTTATCGATCACTATATTTCAGTATTATGCTAACTATTGAATACGGTAAGGCAGACATTGTGTGATCTCATAGTACTTCTGGCTTATCAATACTAAATAAAAATCACATGAGTAAGAATATAGATTCAAGCTGATTAAGCTCCAAGAAGGAAAATTACGGAGCTATTATGAGGGAGTAAAACGAAGGGAACTGAGTACACTGATGCATGCGGGAAAGCCTCCACGGACAAGTGACATTTAAGCTGAAACCTGAAGAACAGGTAAGTCTTAGCCACGTGAAGAATAAGGAAAGAACATCCAGGTTGAGGGAATATCATATGTTAAAGCCCTGACTTGCAAAAGAGCTTGGCGCCCGTGGGAACCGGAGGGAAGCCAGCACAGCAGGAGTGACGAGGGGCAATGCGGAGTCAGTGGGGTCAGACAGCATAAGGCCTCTTCGGCTTGTTCGTGGATTTAGATTTTTCCTACGTGCAGTTGGAAATAGGTTTGAGCAGGAGAGTGAGAAGATCTCATGTGTCTTTTAAGAAGATATCCATCTGCGTGGGTTGGACAGGTAAGGGAGAAATTCCCTGAACCGTCAGCAGGCTGACGAAGCAGTCCGGGCAGTGGTGCCAAGGAACTGTGACGACAGCAGAGGCGGCGAGGAGCGAACGGAATCAGGTTTGACTCTGGAGACACGAGTAACAGGATTTGCTGACGGGTGTGATGCGTGGGTGAGACTGAGGGGTCAATGATAACTTTTAGATTTCAGGACATGAGTGAGTGAAGGAGGCAGTTTGGAGACAAAGACAGAATTAAAGTGCGTATAACCAGGAGGCGCAGGATTTCTTGACCTGTTATCTGTTACCTGAAGCCGCAGCTTAGTTACTTTAAGATCCTTGCATTATCACTGAAGGTCGAGGCTCCTGGAGATGGGACTTCTAGACATGTGAAGGCCAAAAGGTAGGGCTTATGCTTCTTGACACCAGGGACCAAGTCTCACACTTCTGAATCCTCTTAAAGTACTGTTCTCAGCACAGAGTAGGTGCTCACTAAGTTAATTTCATGTTAACTAATTGTCGTTTAATTAATGGCAATTGACTGATGATTTTTTTGCTGCTAAGGATTATATTTTACATTTGTTTTTTAGTCTTCTTAATGGCAGGCATGTGGCGGGTCTTTAGTGAATATTTGGACACCTAAATTACTAATAGAAGTTGCACTTTACTCTTTGTCCTAATTAATATTAAGGACACAGCAGGAGAAAGAACATTCATGAACCCCATTGTGCATACTGAGTGGAATGTATTTAGTTCCGTGAGATGGGGGAACAGCTGGTTGGTGAAGCAGTCAGAACACACTCAACATTTATGGCTTCTGCTTGCTGCCTTGTATGGGCGTGGTTCATGGTGCCTCCAAAGAATTATATAGTAACATCAAAAATCACTGATCACAGATCACCGTAACAGATATAATAATGATGATGAAGAACTCTGAAATGTGAGAATTATCAAAATTATCAGGCATGAAGCCAGAACATACTGTTGGAAAAATGGCTCCAACAGACTTGCTTGACACGGGGCTGCCACGAACCATCAATTTGTAAAAAACACAGTATCTGTAAAGCGTGATAAAGTGAAGTGCAATAAAATGAGGTATGCCTGTTTTTATTATGGGTACAAAAAATAGCACTAGATATCAACATCATTGTTACCTATTGAAAGAATTAAAATGAGCATACCCTTAATTCAGCAAATGCATGTTTAGGAATAAAATTAGCTCTGCTATAAAAAATCGATGTGTTCTGGAGAAACTTTGCATTATTTGGAATCACAGTATAAAAACAATTGATTGGCGGGAAGGAGGTTAGAACCTAGGCAGTTTCTGAATCACATTACAAGGTTATTTTTTCTATAGGAATTTCAATGGTGCAGGTATTTTTAAATAATGATATTTAAAAATATAAACAAATAATTTATGTTTTTAATGTGCAATTAAGATTAATTAATAAAATAAAAATTAAATAAAAAATTCTGAGCAAGTCCTGTGCATTTTAAATGATAAAAATCAATGAGCCTCTAGTGAGTTACCATTATTCTAAATAATTTTTATAACCCATTGCTATGATAAAGACTGAAATGAGATGTTTTAAAAATGCATGAAGTCAAAGCTAATTATAACATTCACAACTGCCTATGGCTTTTAATTTTAAGTAAAGAAAAGGGGTTGCTGTAAGTCACATGCTTACCACTTTTTTAAATCATTGTGATGTTAGTTCCAGGATGTGAGTCTCTTATAATTAATAGCAATTCATATATTAAAATTGAGGGTCATTGTAAAAATCACAATAAAAATGAAATTCTAGCATAGGTCAAAAATTAGGACAGATGTTGCATAAATGTATTTACAAGGAGATTAATTGTGGCATTTTTTATAACAGAAAAAAATAGAAAATAACCTAAAATTTCAGCAATAGGAAATTGAATAAATACATTTAATTGTGGTAAATTCCTGTAATCTGTGTATGTGTGTACATGTGCATTCATGGTATATTATTAAGTGATAAAATCTTGTGATAGAATAGTATGTGTGTCATAATTCTATTTTTTAAAAAACAAATTTTTATTGAGGTATAATATTTTTACATATTTATGGGGTATATGTGATATTATGTGTGTAGAATGTAATGTTCAGGTCAGGGTACTTAAGGTCTCCATCACCCCGATTATTTATTATTTCTATTTGTTGGGCACATTTCAAGTCTTCTCTTCTAGTTATTGTGAAATATACAACTGTTGTTAACTATAGTCACCCTACTCTGCTATTGAATACAAGAACTTACTCCTTCTATTTAACTGTATGTTTATACCCATTAACCAACCTCTCTTCATGTGCTCCCCAACCCAAACCCCCACACCATCTCCAGCCTCTGGTATCTATCATTCTACTCTCTACCTCCATGAGATCAACTATTTTAGCTCTCACATATGAGTGAGAACGTGTGATATTTGTCTTTCTGTGCCTAGTGGGTTTCACATAACATAATGTCCTCCAGTTCCATCCATCTTTCTGCAAATGACATGATGTCATTCCTTCTTATGGCTGATAGTATTACATTGTGTCTATATGCTATATTTTCTTTATCCATTTGTCTGTGCATGAGCATATAGGTTAATTTCTTATCTTTGTTATTGTAAATAGTGTTGCAGTAAACATGAGAGTGTAGGTATCTTTTTGATATACTGATTTCTTTTCCTTTGGATAAATAGGCAGTAGTGGGATTGCTGGATTATATGATAGTTCTATTTTCAGTTTTTTGAGAAATCTCCATAGTATTTTCCATAGTGGCTATACTAATTTACATTCCCACCAACAGTGTATTAGAGTTCCCTTTTCTCTGCAGTCTCATCAGCACCTATTATTTTTTTATCTTTTTAGTATTAGCCATTCTAACTGGGGTAAGGTGATATCACATTGTGCTGTCGATGTTCATTTTCCTGATGATTAGTAACGTTGATCATTTTTTCATATACCTGTTTGCCACTTGTATGTCTTCCTTTGAGAAATGTCTATTTATGTCCTTTGCCCATTTTAATGAGATTATTTGGTTTTTGTATGTTGAGTTCCTTGTATATTCTGGATATTAGTCTCCTGTTGGATAAATAGGTTGCAAATGGGTTGTTTTTTCACTCGGTTGTTTTCTTTGTTGTGCAGAAACTTTTCAGTTTAATTTAGTCCCATTTGTCTATTTTTGTTTTTGCTGACTGTGATTTTGAGGTTGTAGCTGTAAAATCTTTGCTTAGATAAATGTCCTGAAGTTTTCCCCTGTGGTCATAAGACTTTAATCCATCTTGAGTTGATTTTTTACATGATGAAAGAGAGGGGTCTAGTCTCATTCTTCTGCATATGTATATCCAATTTTCCCAGCACAATTTATTGAAGAAAGTTCCTTTCCCCAATGTATGTTCTTGGTGCCTTTGTCAAAAATCAGTTGTCTGTATGTGCATGGATATATTTCTGGGTTCTCTGTTCTGTCCCATTGGTCTTTGTGTCTTTTTTTTATACCAATACCATGCTGTTGTGTTTAGAAAAGCCTTGTACTATATTTTGAAGTCAGGCAGCGTGATGCCTCTGGCTTTGTCCTTTTTGCTTAGGATTCCTGTGGATATTCTGGCTCTTCTTTGGTTTCCTACAAATTTTAGAATTATTTTTTCTATTTCTGTGAAAAATGATATTGGTATTTTGATAGGGATTGAATCTAGGGATTGCTTTGCATATTATGGTCATTTTAATGAGTTAGTTCTTCCAATCCATGAGCATGGGATGTGTTTCCATTTGTTTGTTTTGTCTTCAATTTCTTTCTACAGTGTTTTTGTAGTTTTCCTTGCAGAGGTCTTTCACCTCCTTGGTTAAGTTTATTTGTAGGTATTTTATTTTTTTGTAGCTATTGTACATGGGATTGCCGTCTTGATTTGTTTCTAAGCTAGTTCATTATTGGTGTATAGAAATCCTATAGATTTTTGTATGTTGATTTTGTATCCTATAAATTTACTGATTTTCTTGTATCAGATCTAAGATTTTTTTGGTGGGATCTTTAGGTTTTTCTAGATATAAGATCATGTTGTCTGCAAAGAGGGACAGTTTGACTTTTTCTTTTCCATGTTGGTTGCATCTTATTTTTTTCTCTTGCCTGATTCCTCTGGCTAGGATTTCCGGCACTATATTGAATAGGAGTGGCGAAAGTGGGCATCCTTGGCTTGTTCCAGTTCTTAGAGGAAAGGCTTTTTACCTCTTCCCCATTCAGTATGTTTGTAGGCTTGTCACATATGACCTTTATTATGTTGAGTTATGTTCCTTCAATGGCTAGTTTTTAGAGAGTTTTTATCATGAAGCGATATTGAATTTTATTAAATGATATTCCTGCATCTATTAAAATAATCGTGTGGTTTTTTCCTTCATTCTGTTGATGTGAGGTTTTACATTTATTGATTTGTGTATGGTGAACAATCCTTGCATACCTGGGATAAATCTCACTTGATCATGGTGTATTATCTTCTTAATGTGCTGTTGAATTTAGTCTGTTAGTATTTTGTTGAGGATTTTTGGGTCTATGTTCATCAGGAATATTGTCCTGTGTTTTTCTTTTTCATTGTAGTTGCATCCTTGTCTGGTTTTGGTGTCGGGATAATGCTGGCCTCATAGGATGAGTTAGGAAGAATTTCCTCCCCTTTAATTTTTCTGGAATAGTTTGAGGAGAATTGGTGTTAGTTCTTCTTTGTAAGTTTGGTAACGTGGTAGTGAAACCATCTAGTCCTGGACTTTATTGGGAAACTGTTTATTACTGATACAATTTTATTCCTCATTATTGCTTTGTTCAGATTTCCTATTTCTTCCTGATTCAATCTTGTTAAGTTGTATATGTCCAGGAATTTATTGATTTCCTCTAGGTTTTTCCAGTTTGTTAGTGTATTGTTGTTCATAATAATCTCTGATGCTCTTGTGTATTTCTGTCGTATCAATTGTATTGTCTCCTTTTTAATTTGTGATTTTATTTATTTGGGTTTTCTTTTTTGGGGGGGTTATAGTCTAACTAGCATTGAATTGGTTTTCTAGCTAGCAGTTTATCAATTTATCAGTTTTTCATTTCATTGATCCTTTTTTTTAAGCTTCTATTTCATTTAGTTCTGCTTTGATCTTTATTATTTCTTTCTTTCAACTAATTTGTGCTTGGTTTGTTCTTGATTTTCTAGTTTCTTGAAGTGCGTTATTATATTGTTTATTTGAAATCTTTCTACTTTTTTGATGTAGACATTTATTGCTATAAACATCCTTCTTAGCACTGTTTTTGCTTTATCCCTTAGGTTTTTGATAGCTTGTTTTGATTATCTTTTGTTTAAAGAATTTTTTTTTTATTTCACAATGGGTGAGAAGGTGTTTGATATTATTTTGATTTTTAAATATTTGCTAAGACTTGTTTTGTTTCTTGACATATGGCCTATCCTGGAGAATGTTCCATGTGGTTAGGAGAAGAATATGTATTATGCAGCTTTTGGATGAAATGTACCATAAATGTCTCTTAGATCCCTTTGGTCTAAAGTGCAGTTTAAATACAATGTTTCATTATTAATTTTCTGTCTAGATGATTTGTCTAATGTTGACAGTGGGGTATTAAAGTATCTATTTATTATTGTTTTATAGTCTATCTCTCTCTTTAGATCAAATAATGCTTGCTTTATATATCTGAGTGCTCCGGTGTTGGGTGCACATATGTTTAGAATTGTTATAACTTCTTACTGAATTAATCCCCTATAATTATATCATGACCTTCTTTGTCTCTTTTTACTGTTTTTGACTTAAATTCTGTCTTATCTGATATAAGTATAGCTACTCCTTCTCATTTTTGGTTTCTGTTTGCATGGATTATCTTTTTCTGTCCCTTTACTTTCAGTCTACATGTGTCTTTATAGGTGTTATGAGTTTCTTTTAGGCAGCATATAGTTGGGTCTTGGTTTTTTTTTTTTTTTCCCATTTAGCCAGACTATATCTTTTAAGTAAAAAGTTTAATTTATTTACTTTCAAGGTTGTTATTAATATGTGAGGACTTATTCCTGTCATTTGATTAATTGATTTCTGGTTGTTTTGTATATCATTTGTTTCTTTCTTTCTTGTTGTTTATCATTGTGGTTTGGTAGTATTCTGTAATGATAACATTTGAGTCCTTTCTCTTCATTGTTTGTGTGTTTTCTCTACCAGTGTATTTTATACTTTTATGTGTTTTCATGAGGGTAGATACCAACATCTTGCTTCCAGGTATAGGACTCCCTTAAGCATTTTTTGTAGGCCCAGTCTAATGGTGATGAATTCTCCAATTTTTGCTTTTTTGGGAAAGACTTTCTTTTTTCTTCATTTATGAAGGATAACTTTGCTGGGTATAGTATCCTTAACTGGCAAGTTTTTTTCTTCCAGCACTTTGAATATATTATCCCATTCTCTCTTACCCTGTAAAGTTTCTGCTGAAGAATTTGCTGTTAATCTGATGGGGGTTTTCTTGTAAGTTACTAGACACTTTTGGTGTTTTTGGAATTCTTTCTTTGTCTTTTACAGTTTGACTATAATGTGTCATGGAGATACCTTTTGAATTATATCTATTGGGGATCTCTTCACTTACTGTATCTGGAAGTCTAAATCTCTTGCAAGACTTGGGAAGTTTTCAGCTATTATTTTGTTAAGTAGGTTTTGTATTCTTTTTGTTTTCTCTTTGCCTTCTGTGACACTAAAAATTTGAACATTTGGTCGCTATATATTGTTCCATATGCCATGTAGGCTTTGTTAATTTTTTAAAATTCTTGGTTTTTTTTTTTTGGTCCAACCGGGTTATTTCAAAAGACCTATCTTCAAGATCTGAAAATCTTTCTTCTGCTTGATCTAGTATACTGTTAAAGCATTCAAATACAGTTTGTATTTCATTCAATGAATTCTTCAATTCCAGAATTTCTGTTTCATTCTTTTTATGATATCTATCTCTTTAGTAAATTTCTCATTCATAATTTTAATATTTTTTTGATTTATTTGTATTATTTTTCTGAATTCTCTTTTATCTCTCTGAGCTTCTTTAGTATCATTATTTTGAACTCTTTTCCTAGGGTTTCATACATTTCTTTTTAATTGGAATCTGTTGCTAGAGCATTACTGTGTTCCTTTGGAGGTATCATATTCCCTTGCCTTTTCATGTTTCTTATGTCCTTATGTTGATCTGTGGATCTGGTGTAACAATTGCTTCTTCCAATTTTTTAAATTTTCTTTCATGGGATAGGACTTTTACCTGAAGATATATCCATGGTGTTGGTTGGTGGGGAAATTTGGCTTTGATTCTGGGTGCATGCAGTAGTGTCATCTCTGTATTATGTCTTTGGCTGTATACAGCATCAGTAGTGTCTGTGATTTCCTCAACAGCTCAGGGTATGGTTGGTAGTGGAGGCTGTGGTGAAATTTTGCTGGGGATGGGAACATCAGGTGGGTTAGTATTTGGGTTCAGTGGTGGCAATGGCTAGCCAAGCATGCCTGTTCTTGAGCCCCAGGGAAATGTACACTAGCACCGGCATTAGCAAGTCCAGGTGGGCCAATTCTTGAGCCTGGTTTATTTGGGTTCCAGCAGTGGCAGGAGTAGGCTGGGTAAGTGGGTGGATCCTTGGGCCCCTGGGCAGTGGGCATGGTATAGGTGATGGCAGTAGCAGTGCTAAGATAATCCTCTGGCTCTCAATTGGTTCCTGCTGGTGTTGATGATGCCTGCAATGGGCTGGGTGGGCCAGTCCCCAGGCCCACACGTGCATGGGGGTGGGTCTCAGCTATAGTGGTAGTGGCAGGTTCAGTGGGCCCATCCTTAGGGCCCTAGGGAGAGTGCTCAAATACCAACCATGGCAGATGTGGCAGGGAGATCTCCAGGCCCCCAGACAGTATGCTTGGGCTCTAGAGGGATGGGGGATGGAACCAGACTGGGTAGGTCTGTACTTGGAATCCTGATGGTACATGTGGGGCCTGGTTGTGGTAGGTATGGGTGGGATAATCCCCAGGGCCCCAGTGGAATGCTTGGGTGGGGGTGGCAGTAGCTGCACTGCAGTCCTGCAGCTGAGGAGGGTGGGGTTGCTTTCATTGGCATCAGCCATAAACAGGTGGTGGGGAGTGCACACACTGGCCCCAGGTTGTGGCTGTAAGTGGGATAGCCTTTTCTCAGGGTGCTTGTAAATGCATGGCTGCCCTGCTACTGGGGGTGCAGGGTCATTGCCAATGGCCTGTGATTCAGTCCTGGCAGCTGCAGCCAGCAGCAATGCCTGGTTTTGGGCAAGGATGTCAATGTGGCAGAAGGACGTGGAGATGCAGGATTTGTTGGACCCCAGGGCAGGATGCAGTCTGTGGGGGTTGGGTTCTCAGTACTGTGCCTTGCTGCAGCTGCTTAGACTTGGAAGGTCTATGGGACCCAGTGTGAGCTCCCTCTCTGGAGCAATGCCATTGCATGGTCTCCAGGCAGCTCCCTATGTTAGTCTCTATCCCTGCATGGGTCGAGGGGCTCTCCCATTGGTAAGATTGCAGGAGTCCATGATGGGAATGTGCCAAGGGACACTCATTTACCCTTTCTATGCATTGAGGAGCCTCTTTCGGCTCCCAGCTGATCTTGGCCTAACAGGCTGCCAGGCTTCCCTCACCTTCCTTTCCTTAGGTGTTTTCCTGTTACTTCTCTGTTAAACTCCAACTTCCTTAGGTGATCTATTCAAAGTGTGATTATCTACTTGCTATTTTCATTCTTCTTTGTAGAAGAGGTGAGTATCAGATGCCTTTAGTCAGTCATCTGAAGCCCCTTACCTGAAAATTTATATTTATATTTATTTTTCATTGAAAATATCTGAAAAGATATACAGCAAAATATTAGAGTCTGTGCAAACTAAACTCATCCTTCAATACTCAGACCACGCTTCCTTCCCCAAGTGGAGATGAACATGTCTTCATTCAGCTGAACATTTTGCATACCTTTATTAGAACATAAACTTAGGCACATTAAAATGTTAATGAGTTTATTTGAGCAGATAGTGATCATGAATAAGGCAGCATGAGACCACTGGGGATAGGGGGTGGGGGCAAGAGAGGAAACTTACAAGGTTGTCCATGGAATCAACACAAAGACAATAGATTTGATTGGTTAAAGTGGAAAGTTCCTAGTTAGAGGTTAGTTGGTGGCTTCCGATTGGTAAAGTATCTATTGAGAGGTTAGCAGATGATTTCTGATTGGTTAAACTTAAGTTTCATCTGGCTGTTTACACTGGGCTGCAGTTTGCTTATATAGGAATCCAAGGCACTAGAGCTGTCTCAACCCAATGGCCTCCCAGTTAAATTACTTAAAACACCTATTACACGCTATCAATGCACAGTTTTTGCAGTTCTTTGTTCATTTATTTCTCTTTCTATAATAGTTGCTGTTTGAGTTCAGAGACTTATTTACTATTTTAGTATCCAAATCTCATGTAAGGCCATGCCATCGTATGTGCAAAAGAATAGCTGAAAATATTAAATGAGTTACTTAAATATTGAATAAATTATTAAATATTAACTGGACGAGTGACAGTTGTGAAACCTCAGCAGAAGGTGAGGGTGGAGGAGTTGATGAGGCAGCACGTCTAACTGCCATCTACAGCATCTGATAAGGATTAAGGAAAATGACTGACATTTCTTCAAAATAACATGTAGTTAGTAGCCCCTGACACAGTCTTTCCCAGCCTATAGACAATTCTTGGTGTTTATGTGAAATCATGGAATATCTCAGGGGTCATCAGCCTACAAGTATATAAAGAATGCTCTATGGTGATAAAGAAAATAAGTACAGGACGGGAACCTAAGGAAATGAATAATTAATTTAGAAAAATGAAGTATTTTAAATCCCTCTTTGCCCTGGAGCTTTGTGGAAAGATCATCCTGTTATATGGATAATACTTAGGATTTTAAAAATTGGTTTTTCTTAAGATAGCCTGAATGCCTGAAACCATCTTTCCTCTGATGCTCCTAAGAAGTAGTGAAAACCCCGGATAAACCCCCAAATTATTCAATACTTTATAGAACTCTCTGAATTTTCTTTTCTTTTTTCTTACTCTGGAGGAGTATATAAGAGAAAAATTTCCATTTTTTTTCCTACCCAAATTTTGCTCCGTTTGAACAGTAGAGGAAATGACAAGGGTAATCTCATACTTTAACATAAATGGGAGACAGAATTTCCAACCTGATAATCTTAAAAGTTAATTTCAACTAATTATAATAACAAATGCATTATCCTATCAATGTGATAGAATATATATTATACATGGAAAGGGAGTGGAAGGCTGCATAATAGGTACTCAAAAGGTTAATGGTAAAAGAGAGCTTAATGTAGCCCAATCATTTTTAAATGTCATGAATAATATCTGGGTAACATTTTATAACTATTCATTAGGTCTTATGTTACCCCAACATCCTTGAAATGTGAGAGAAAAATGTACGATGTTTGATGACTGGTACTTAAATTTGAAAGTTTCTTTTAATCATAATTTAAAAAACTCTTCTCTAATTTAGAAAAATATTTCATGTCTTGTTAGTGACCCTTCATTCTCCAGCTAACTTTTTAGAACAAACCAAGTTGAGCTATTAATCATCTTAAATTAACATGGATACTAATGAGAGGATTTTTATCTTAAGGCAATGCAGGGGACTGAGTAGAAAGAGACATGAGACCTGAACCAAATGTGCTCCAAAGAGGCCATTTATAGAATCAACTTGCAAATAATGGAATTAATTTTATATCAGATACATGACTGAACGTTTTTTGATTCGAATGCCTTGTTTCCAAAACACGTTAAAACACCAATTTTCTAGCTTTGCACAGTTTTCCCAAGAAATCATGACTCGCTCATCCCTTTCCTTAGAGATGAAGACCCCTATGTCCAGCTGCCGAAATGACCTCTCTTCTGTGTCTGAATCTCAACATATAAAACTAATAACTCAGCTCCTGAAATGATCTTTTTGCAGTTCCTCTGTCTTAGAAAGGACATTATCTACTGAGTTCTTAGGCCAGAAATTTATGATGTTCCCTGTCTTACCTCCACATTAGATCTAGCACCTCCTAAATACCTATTAATACTAAACACCTGTTAAATATTTTCTTGTTCTATTACCACTGCACCTTAGTACCAGTTACCACAACCTATTGCATAAGAGAGACCATAAAAATGGCGTCCTTACCGATTGCCTGCTTTGTCTGTGAATCCTCTTCAATTTCTCTCCCACACTGCAGCCAGAGCTATCTTTCTGAAATGCAAACTGTATTATGTCATTCTCCTTCTTAAAAGCAGTCGTCTTCAATTATTTTAAGGTTTAATAATAGAATATTAAATGTAGATTACAAAGTCTTGAGTGGTCTGGCTCATCTCATTCTCCAACCTTCCCCGTGCCTACTGTCATTTTTTTTAATGGCTTCGTAATAATTTTATGATATGAACATAAATTATTTAACAATTCCTTATTGTTTGAACTTTAAATTTCTTCTTTTTTATTTTGTTGTTATAAGCAAATAGCATGAAAATTGTATTATGCATAGACCTTTGCACACTGACCTAATTATTTCCTTGAATATGATGATTTTTACAGATATATATTACCATATTATTCTCTGGAAGATTCGTTCCCGCTTATTCTCTCTTTTTTTTTTTGGTAGAAAGCTTATATACACACACACACACACACACACACGCACACACATATTTAGTTAGTTATTTCAGCATATTATGAGGATACAAATGTTTAGATTACATATATTGCCTTTGCCCCACCCAAGTCAGAGCTTCAAGCATGTCCATCCCCCAGATGGTGCGCAGTGCACCCATTAGGTGTGTATATACCCATCCTCTCCTCCCCCCTCCCACCTGCTGGACACCTGATGAATGTTACTACTATATGTGCACTTAAGTGTTGATCAGTTATTTTTTTAGCATCACTTATTGGCCTTCTTTCAGACCCGCACACTTCCCAAGCTCCCTCCTTCCCATGACTGGACCTTTGCACTTGCTCTTCTTCCCTCTGGAAAACTCTTCTGTCTCCTTGTCACCCAGTAAACTGGCATTCTTCCTTCAGATTTCAGCTTAGCTGTCCATAACCATGAGGCTCTGATATAATGGTTACTTGATTTCAGGTTGCTTTTAATTTGCTTAAGCCATTCATTAAAAACTTCTTCTTGGGAGAAATTAATAGTTATGTCTGCTTCTTTGAGAGAAGGATATATTAATGTTTCATGTAATAATTACTTTCAGTGTGCTGTTTTAACATTACCTGGTTTAAAAGGAAAAGATAAAGTGATACTACA
>RJWJ010018362.1:0-31717 GCA_004363605.1 Indri indri | reverse complement strand
AGGCGGGCGGATCGTTCTGAGCTCAGGAGTTCGAGACCAGCCTGAGCAAGAGCGAGACCCCGTCTCTACCAAAAATAGAAAGAAATTAATTGGACAGCTAAAAATATATATAGAAAAAATTAGCCGGGCATGGTGGTGCATGCCTGTAGTCCCAGCTACTCGGGAGGCTGAGGCAGTAGGATTGCTTGAGCCTAGGAGTTTGAGGTTGCTGTGAGCTAGGCTGACACCACGGCACTCTAGCCCGGGCAACAGAGTGAGACTCCGTCTCAAAAAAAAGGAAAACTGGGGCCGAGGAATTAGTTCACGCAGTAAGTTGTAGAGGTGTGACTCAAACCACAGTCTTCTGATTCAGACTATTTCACTTTCACTATTTCTGTTCCCTTTGGCAGACATCTCTAAAGTTGGCCAGCGCCACTCTAGTGTCCCATTCTTTATTACTTTTTGGTGGGTAGGACATCTATCTCTTACTCCTGAGATCTTTTACCCAGTCCTTATTGTGTCCCAACTCGTTAGTCCTGTTTTGATGGCCAGGCCTAGTTTCTTCCATCTGAATTTGCTTTTGTGCCCATTCCTCCATGGCTTGGTCATCCTCACTGGATGGATCTAGTCCCGGCTCCCAATTTATCACTACCCTAACAAGATTAGTAAAAAATAAAAGTAATAATAACTAGATGTTATACTATGTCTACTTTATGCACGAAACGTCTATTATTTCTAATCCTGACAACTCCAGATAGGGTATAGAGAGACAGTCATCTTTAAACTGAGGTATGCATACACACTGCTCTGAGTCAGGAAGACCTCGAAGGGGAGCACAGGTATGTATAGTGCTGTGGTCTGAATGTTTGTGTCCCCCTCCAAATTCATATGTTGAAATCCTAACCTCCAAGGTAATGGTATTAAGAGGTGGGAGGCTTTCAGAGGTGATTAGTTCATGGGGGCAGAGCTTTTGAGTGGGATTAGTACCCTTATAAAAAGTGCCTGGGGGAGCTCATTCAACCTTTCACCATATGAAGACACAGATAGAAGGGGCCATCTATGAACCAGGAAACGGGCCCTCGCAAATGCCAAATCTGCCGGGGCCATGATTGAGGACTTCTCAGCCTCAAGAACCGCAGAAATAAATTTCTGTTGTTTATAAGCTGCCCAGTCTATGGTATTTTGTTATAGTATCCCCAAAGGACTGAGACAAATAGTTTTAAAGAAATTAGTTTTCAGTTCCCGAACTTCCATATGTGTTAGTCCTAAACTGATCTGTCTAAGAAAGTGGCCTTAAGGATGTACAGGTTCTCTTTTTCTACCTTCCTAGCTAGCTAGCTACCTACCTACCTACTTCAAGGAAAGAAAGATGTGCATTCATTCATCTCAATCTTACTTTGGTGCATTGTTCTGAGGTGCAAAACTATCCCAAAAAAAGGCAATTCAAAATATTGACGAAGGTGTTGAGAACTGAATGACCGTAATGACTATCAATGCCTTTTGCAAGTCGGATAGTTACTAATACTTTGCTTTCAACAAAACTGAAGGAGACAGTGGCCCAAACCTGTAATCCCAGCTACTCAGGAGGCTGAGGTGGGAGGATCGCTTGAACCCAGGAGTTCCAGGTTGCAGAGAGTTATGATTGTGCTACTGCACTCCAGCCTGGGTGACAGAGTGAGGCCCTGTCTTTAAAAAAAAAAATCCCTGCCCCCCCCCAAAAAACCTATACTATTAACAGACATAATTGTGAAGTGAAAAAGGCTATTTCTAAACAAGAGGTACAATCTGCTGGGTCACAAAGAGACCTTGGAGGTGGATCTGGCAATTTTATGGGACATGTAGGAAACTCTGGAGGTGGTGGAGGGAACTCTGCTTGTGGTAGAAAATTCAATGAAAGAAGAGGCTACGGGGGTGGAGGGGGTGGCAGCATAGGTAGTTATGAAGGACGTCATGGTTTATATAATGGACGTGAAGGTCACGGTAGGAACTGTGGCAGATATGGTCCTGGTCGTAGAAGTAGAGGAGGTGGTGGACCAGGACGTGGAAACCAAGGTGGAGGGTATGGTGACAGTGTTGGAGGCTATGACGGTTTACAATGAAGAAGAAAATATTGGGGTGCTAACTATAGTGGTACTGGGAATTATAATAATTTTGGGAACTATAGTGGATGACAGCAATCAAATTACAGAACCATAAAGCAGAGGGTCGTTTTGGTGGAAGAAGCTCTGGCCATCTCTGTGGTGGTGGTTATGGATCCGGTGGTATAAGTTGTGGGTGTGACAGTAGAAGGTTCTTAGCAGGAGAGAAAATGAGGAGTTTCAGAAAAGCTAGACATTACTTTCAGATAGTCATCCCAATGCATTAGAGGAACTATAAAAACCTGCTGCAAAAGGAACAATGATCATCCATAGCCAGAAAAGTTACTGCAGCTTAAATAGGAAATCCTTCTTGCTCAAGACTGTCATAGCCACAGTTTGCAAAAGGTGCAACTAATGATTAATGCAGTCCGGTGTCAATTTGGTGTACATTCCTGAGGTCTTTTTCTTTTTATTGCATCAGGCACATTGCTCTGTAAATTGTGGTTGTGTTACCAGGAATAAAAAATTAAGGAATTTTAAACCTTTTTTTTTAAAAAAGTGATGCAATGGTTTTAAAATGTCAATATTTGTAATGCCCCGGAAATTGCACCCTTTTCAATTACTTAATGATAAGAATTCTAGATATCAACATAAAAAGTGCAAAAAGTATATATTATACAAAAATTTTTTAGAGGTATGTGAGCAAAAAACCTGTGAAGACCACAGGTATAGAGGAAAGAATACAAGCTTTGGAGAGAGGAGGCTTAGAGGCTGTTTCCTAGCCGTGTATCCTTTGGCAAGTTACTTTACCTCATAGTTCAGTTTGGATTTATAATAAATATAATGGATTTAATAATAGCACACACTTCTTAGGGAGTATTAAGCTGGATAATACACATTAAAGAGGGCAGACGAGGTGGCTCATGCCTGTAATCCTAGCACTCTGAGACCAAGGCAGGAGGATTTCTTGAGCCCAGGAGTTCGAGACCTGCCTGAGCAAGAGTGGGACTCTATCTCTACAAAATATAGAAAAATTAGCCAGATTTGGTGGTGCACACCTGCAGTCCCAGCTACTCGGGAGGCTAAGGCAGGAGAATTACTTGAGCCCTGGAGTTTGAGGTTGCAGTCAGCTGTGGTGACACCACTGCACTCTAGCCTGAGTGACAGAGTGAGACCCTGTCACACACACACACACACACACACACACACACACACACACAAGAGCCTGAAATACGGTAGATACTCAATAAATATTACTTCCTTCCTCCTTATAACAATGCAGCAAGAAGCTATTGATGCACCGACCTAGCAGTTATTTTTAGCACCAGTGTGTCACTTGCTATTCTAGGACTTGGGGACCCAGAGAGAATAAGGTAAACAAGATCCCTAGGAGAGGGCAGCTGGAGCCAGGTTGCCTGGCTTGAATCCTCTCTTTCCTCGCTGTATAATCATTGACAACTCACTTACTGTATCTCAGTTTTGTGACCTATAAAACAGGGATAATAATAGCACCTTGAAGAGTTTGCGCGTTGAATTGTGAAGGAGTTAGCACCGTGCCTAGCACATGGTAAGCACTCAGTAAACGCTCGTAATTAATGTTATTCCTCTAACATTCACGTGGGGTGAAGCTTACTGTCTAATGTGGGGTGAAAAGGGTGAGAATATTTGTTTGCATCTCACAGGGAGAGAAACAGGTTCAGAGAGGTTAAATAAACCGCCGCAGTCAAATAAATAGTAGGGTGGAGGCGAGACTTCATACTCTGTGCCATCTGACTTCAGGGCCAACACTGTTTCTGCAAAGCTGAGCAGGCCATTTCATGACATTTCTTCTCTAGGACATTTCCCATTACAACACTCTATTGGTGGGAAAAGTTTTTTTTTAAATTTTTAATGGAGGACTTAGAAAAATTTAAAAACACAATTTATGAGCCTCCAGAGCCCTTCATTATCTCGCATCTGCAAAGTCTAGTGTCTGTCCCTTTGGGTAGAACAGAGCATCCCTCAAACCATCTGGAAGGAATTCAGAATTAGTCCCAAGAAACAGGCAATGCATAGAGGTAGTGACTGCCTTTAGATTCAGTATAAACTGGTCTTTGTTATTTGTTTGTTTAAAACGTTGAGGCTGTGCCATGTTCTAAGCACTTTCCTAAGTGACGAGGCTATGAGGTCAAATACAACAGTCTCCACCTCTTCACAGTTAGTGGTCCTGAGTCCCAGACATGAAACAAGACATGCTAGGGCAATCCCATGGTGGTGACAGTATGAAAAACCAGCAGCAGGAGTCCTGAGAAGGAAGTAGTTAACTCAGCTGTAGGGCCAGGTGGGACCTCAGAGGGGTGACCTGTAAACTGGACCTTGCGGGATGAGCAGGCCGAGAAAGGGAAGAAGATTCAGGGCCTGAAGGAAGACCCAGAAGTCTGAGAAGGAGAGAGAACTAGACAGAAGGGGCTGGGCTGCACAGGTACGAAGGAATTCTGTGGTGAGGCAAGGACTCTCCTCATTCACTCTGACGCCTAAAATGGTGCCTGGTGAATACTTAATTATTATTTTTTGGCTAATTGAATGGAAAAAATCCTACATCTTCTGCTAGAGATTCTGATTCAGTTGGTCTGGGATAGGGCTTGGGCATTGGTATGTTGTAAAAGCTCCCCAGGTGATTCTAATTTACCTGGTACCACTGGACTAAACGAATAACCTGAATCAGTTGGAGATGAGAATTTTTTTTTGGTCACCTGGCTAGAATGCAGTGGACTCATTGTAGCTCACAGCAACCTCAAACTCCTGGGCTCAAGCGATCCTCCTGCCTCAGCCTCCCGAATAGCTGGGACTACAGGCACACGCCACCACGCCTGGCTAATTTTTTCAATTTTAAGTAGAGACAGGGTCTCGCTCTTGCTCAGGCTGTTCTCGAACTCCTGACCTCAAGGGATCCTCCTGCCTTAGCCTCCCAGAGTGCTAGGATTACAGGCGTGAGCCACTGCTCCTGGCTGAAAATTCTAGATGTTGAGGTGTTATGCCAGTTTTCCTTTTTCAGCTCTCCTTTCATAATTACCTTTTATCCCATTTAATAAAATAAAAAAGCATGCTTGTCTTTATCTTATTATGGTATCTTGCCTTGGGGATAAAAACCTCCAGGGCTCCAATGACATTATTTAAAATACTAGGGTAGGTGAAGGCTCTTCTAATTCAGGCAACGTGCAACCAAAGTAGGGTTTGTGTTTTTTCCTGACTTATATTTAATACATGCCCTGTGAAAGAAGAGAGTGGCATCTGGAATGGACTATTTTGGCTCCTGTCGGAATGTTCCAAATTCAGTTACACTGTAGGAATGGGGTAGGGACATGATGACAATTTTTATTTAACAACCTCAGCCTTTCTATCTCCTGACTGGTATCAAAAATCTATCACTTCTCATGGAGTCTTTTTTTCTTTTTCTTTTGAGACAGTCTCACTCTGTTGCCCAGCTAGAGTGCAGTGGCATCATCATAGCTCACTGCAACCTCAAACTCCTAGGCTCAAGCCATCCTCCTGCCTCAGCCTCCCGAGTAGCTGGGACTACAGGATGCACCACCACACCCAGCTAGTTTTTTCTATTTTTTGTACAGATAGGGACTCACAACGTTGCCTAGGCTGGTCTCAAACTTCTGACCTGAAGTGATCCTCCCTGTTTCAGCCTCCTAAAGTGCTAGGATTATAGACGTGAGCCACCACGCCTAGCCCTGATAGAGCCTTTTGATGGTCAAAAAAAAGTGTGTTGGGGGGAGGGTGGTAGGATTGGTAAAAAATATTGAAGAAAATGACACAATCATTTAGGAATACATTCTCAGCTGGATTCCCTCTCTCCCTTTCTCTCTCTCTCTCTTTCTCTCTCTCTCTCTCTCTCTCTCTCTATCTCTGTCTCTCTCTATTTGAATTCAGAAGTGAATGATTGTCATGGGGATGTGTCTTAATGTGTATATTTGAATGGAAAAATGTAGTCAGATCTTTTCTGACAGAAAAAAGTTTTATTTGGTCTGCTGGTTTGACAGTGAAGGCTGACTTTGCCAGTTAGGTAATAGGTGGACATTTCCATAAATCAAATGAGCTAAAAATATAGCACCAAGATTTTGAATAAAATACATTTAAATCACATGATGAGAGAGAAATGCTCTGTCAAAATTTCTATTACCCAAAGTATTTTGAAATTAATAACATTTTAATTTTCTCACCCCTTGTGAACATATCAGGTTAATCAAAATGTCTCTAGGTGGAAAAATAACAGGTATAACTTAATAATCATTTGATAATTCTTAAGAAAGCCTTTCTGATAAGTTTCCCAGAAATCAAGAAAGTGAATGACTCGCATGACTAAACAGCAGACGCTTGTCTAAGTCAGGTGCTTTCTAATTCTTCGCTTGCAACAAAATTTTGGGAAGAAATAAGTTTTAGCAGGTCACTAAAAAATGCATTTTAATGATAGATCACTCTTCAGCTGTTGAAATATAACTTGGAAAAAGTTCAAAGGATTGAATGACATTGCCGTAACAAAACTTCTATTGTCATCCTCTGATTTACATCAATGAGGTTTCTTAACACTTACATCTATGAAAATGGAAAATAGAGTGGAATTAATGTTGAATACTATCTCAGTCAAGCAGTAATATTCATCTGTAATATTCATCTGAACTATTTTTTAAAATTATAATTTATCTTAGTGAGAGGCATTTATTATAAAATATTAAGTTTTATTTCATGATTTTGATTGAAATTAGTAATGCATTAATCATTTTGGTCATTAGTGTACTACTACTAATTATAATGATAAACAACTTAATTCTGAAGAATTAAGTTATTAAAAAAGAGGAGCCAATTTTCCCTATTTCAAGATAAAGCTTCTATTCATCTCTTCTCTTTCATCTCCACTGCCACTGTCTTATTTTAAGACCTTGCCATCCTTCTCCTAGAATACTGTTAACGTCTTCTTAATTAGTTTGCCTGACATCGGACTCAACCCCTTCTACTGAGCTGTCTGTAAGGAGGGCAGATTTGTCATTTTCTTGTTTTTAACGTGTTTCGAGATGCCTGGTCTTGAACTCCTGGGTTCATTCCATCCTCCTGTCTCAACCTCCCCAGTAGCTGGGACTACAGGCATTCTCCCTGCAGCCAGCTCCAGATTTATTTTTCTAAAATCCCAAGTCAAGTCACATTACTATTGTATAACTCAATGATTCTATATTGGCTGGTCGTGTTGGCTCACATCTGTAATTCTAGCACTCTGGGAGGCTGAGGCAGGAGGACTGCTTGAGCTCAAGAGTTCAAGATGAGCCTGAGCAAAATTGAGTCTCTGTCTCTGCAAAGAATAGAAAAATTAGCTGGGCGTGGTGGCGCATGCCTGTATTCCAGCTACTCGGGAGGCTGAGGCAGGAGGATCACTTGAGCCAAGGAGTTTCAGGTTGCAGTGAGCTAGGATGATGCCACTACAGTCTACCTGGGGCAACGGAGCGAGACTCTGTTTCAAAGGGAAAAAAAAACAAAACCAAAAACAAAAAAAGATTCTATATTGCCTTAAAATAAAATCTATATACAAATCCTTCTGTGATCTAGCTCCTGCCATGTCTCCAGCCATTTCCATCTTTACTCATTTACTCTCCATCCTCCTGTAATTCTGGGTCCTTAACTCCCTCCATATCCAACATTCTCATTCCCTTTTTTTTTCTTTTTTTGAGACAGAGTCTTGCTCTGTTGCCGGGGCTAGAGTGCCATGGCATCAGCCTAGCTCACAGCAACCTCAAACTCCTAGGCTCAAGCGATGCTCCTGCCTCAGATTCCGGAGTAGCTGGGACTACAGGCATGTGCCACCATGCCTGGCTAATGTTTTCTATTTTCAGTTGCCCAGCTAATTTCTTTCTATTTTTAGTAGAGACGGGGGTCTCGCTCTTGCTGAGGCTGGTCTCGAACTCCTAACCTCAAGTGATCCTCCTGCCTCAGCCTCCCAGAGTGCTAGAATTACAGGCGTGAGCCCCCATGCCTGACCCCCCACTTTTTTTTTTCAGTAGCAAGGGGGTCTTGTTCTTGCTCAGGCCATTGTCTGAACTACTGACTGCAAGTGATCCTCCCAGAGTGCTAGAATTACAGCCGTGAGCCACCGCACCGGCCTCATTCTCTCATTCGTGATGTTCTTCTCATTGCCTGGAATACACTATGTGCTTTGGTCCCTTTAGCCCACTCATCCTCCACGTCTAATGTCAAGAATTATTTGTTTCTCTATGGAGGCTTCCTTGTCTTTCCCTCACACGGACTTGAGTGCTTTCCCCCTTTGTTTTTCTTTTATTCTTTCTTTTCCGTATTTATGCAGAGCCTGTCGCAGGCCTGGCACTGGGAGAGTATAGCTGAGCTGTTGGTTCCAAACCCTTATGTCCTTGATCCTGTCACAAGATCACCTTCAGAAAATTTCTGTGCATGTGGATGGCTTCCTGGGTCTTTTTGTTTGAGGGATGCCTCAGGAACAGCCTTTTGCTGATGAAAAACAAGTTGATGGACAAATATCCCAGGACAATTCTGAGGTGTGTTCTACACAGTCATCCAGAGGGTCCCTGTGAGCTTGAGCCACAGAGGTGGCCCACTGGTCCAGTATGCTGCAGTGGCCTTCCTCCCTCTCCTGTTTGACTTTTTCTCTCCCTCACTGTGCTTTCTAGAATCACCCCTCGAAGAAATGACTTGATCCAATTCCTTTTCTTAGGATTGGGAGGAGTCCGAAGCCAAGAAAGCTAGACTCTGGGGATAAAATGGTGAACTTTCATATTTTACCCTATTGCATGAAAATAGTAATGTAAGCTGCACAAGGACAGAGATTTTTGCGTTTTAGTCATCGATGTGTCACAAACATCTAGAAATATACTATTGAATGAAGAGTAAAAATAGCTAATATTTATTGAGTGCTTATTATGTGCTTGATGTGATTTTTCAGAGGTAATTTAATCCTCAAAAACCTTATGAAATAGATATTAGTAGCAGTAGTAGTAATAATTGTTCACCTTTAGATATGAAAGAATTAAAGTTAACCAATGGGTGTAAATCACCCAGCTTGTAAATGGTGGATCCAGGTTTCTAACTAAGGTCCCTTTAACCCCAGAGCCTATACTCGCAAATTTTTGTGTTTTTATTTTATTTTTTGTTGTTATATATCTGTCTCCTCCATTAAACTTCAAGTTTACTGAAGGCAGGGACCCTATACATCTCTGTATCCCCAAAACCTATCCTAGATCCTGGAACATAGTCAGAACTCAGTAATACTTGTTGAACAAATAAAGTGAAAAGTGGTTTATACATACTTATGTTGGGGAGGAATGGGAGATAAGGTTTTCTGGAGCCATTTTGCCATTTTGAGAAAAGCCTTGAATATAGCCCAGGACACAATCTCTTTTAAGACAATGCATCCTCAAAGTATTTCCATTTAAAACTCCCCTGAGATTTTTGACTCCATAACCAAAGAAACTGGGACTCCATTTGGCTAGTGTTTGGAGCTGCCTGCCTTGTTGAATTCTCCTTCATTCTAGAACTTAACTTGCCTCTCTTTCTTTCATTTAAAAGTTTCCTGGAAGAGGTGTTTAAACCACTTATGGACCTAAATTCCTTATATTTGATAATCTGTAAGTCAATGAAAGCAGGGACTCTTTTGACTACCATTATGTCCTCAGGGCTGATTCAGTGCCTGGCACATAGTAGGTGCTTGATAAATCATGTTGAATGAATGAGGCAGATCTAAGAATGGGATTTGTCTAGTTTCCAGTGATTACCCATGAACCATTCTAAAAAATGTCTTCAGGGTTTTAGGAAACCATATGTTAGCATGAGTTATTACTTACCAGGTTTGCCAAAAAAGCAACTTTAATGTGAGGTTATATAAACGTCTTAGCAAAAAGAATCTTAGTCCTTCAACTCTCATGTAACTTTTAGCTTTTTCTATAACTGATTTTTGTTATGTGCCTACGTTAGGATGCTTTAACTGCAAACAATAGAATAGACAACTGAAATTGACTTAAGCAATAAAGAATTTATTGGCTAATGTCAGAGGAAGTCCAAAAGTAGGGCAGAATTCATGGTTGGTTTAGAGGGTGAATTTATGTCATCAAGGACCAAGTCCTTTCCACCTTTCTGCTCTGCCATCCACACGGTTGGCTTCAAACTAACGATGGACCCCCTCATGACTGTAGGGTAGCAGCCAACAACAGCTGGTCTACAAAGACAAGTCCCAGCTACTCAAAAGGCTGAGGCAGAAGGATCACTGGAGCCCAGGAGTTTGAGGCTGCAGTGATCTAAGATCACGAAACTGTGCCCCGGCCTGGGTTAGGGGCATGGGGCAGTGAGGAGAGCCATGACTGAGGCCCCACACTCATGTCTCTCTGGGCCGGATAAATTTTGCATACCTCACATAGCTCAGACTGTCCTGAGCTATTTTTCTTTTCTTAGGACCAATCAGGTATATCACTTGAATCAAGATCAGTTCCCTAAGCTTCATGGCTGGTACTCAGAGTGAGATGGAGTGGATGCTGGGGAGTCAATCGTGATGTTCAACACAAAACACCTCTTCTGCCAAGTAGTGTAAACTTAATCTCAGTCAATTCAGTCTTTCTCTGCCTTACCCCAGTTTTGGTGGGGAGTGGGGCATGGGAAGCGCCCAGCATTGAGAAAGCCACACCCCCCCACTCCCGCCGCTCCCCTCCACCAACGTTTCGTTTTCATCCACCACATACATCAATGTTCATTGAGAAGAGCTGTTAACAACTGATTTTCAGTCATAAGTGACTTGTCTCTGTACCTGACTGTCAGGCTCCTCTTCATCTGTTTCTCTCTCTCTCTCTCTCTCTCTCCCCTCCAACCCCCTCACCACTCTCTTGAGTAAATGGTGTTACTCTGCTGAGGCCCATGGGGAACCACAAGTTTTTTCATGTCTTTCTACATAGTCAGAGACTTGGAACTCGAATGCCTTTAAGCGCAAGTCAGGGTAGTAGACTGGGTTTAAGATAATAGGAAATGAAGATTGGAGAACCTAGAGAGGGCACGCTCTTCCCAAAATCATTCAGAATCAAACTGTTTAAAAATCCTGTGCTTGAGCCAGGGTGCAGTGGCTCACGCCTGTAATCCTAGCACTCTGGGAGGCTGAGGCAGGAGGATTGCTTGAGCTCAGGAGTTTGAGACCAGCCTGAGCAAGAGGGAGACTCCATCTCTACTAAAAATAGAAAAATAAGCCGGGTCTCGTGGTGCACACCTATAGTCCCAGCTCTCATGAGGCTGCCTAAGGACCCCCTTCACTCTGGGGTCCTGCTACTTCTCTAGGTCCTACCTGGGAAAAGGGATACAAGCCTTCTCTGCATTTGGACCTTCCCAACCTGTCTGCTGTTTCTTTCTTCTTCCCTATCAGGGCTCAGTTCTGGGAAGTAAACAGGTATACAGGTCCCCCTTTTGTAAAAGGACATCATTTCCACTTACATTCTCCTCTGACTCTCCCTTCTTTCTGCCTAGCCAAGGGATTTCTCCCAGTTTTCGATGTGGGAAGTAGAAAGCCTTAAACCACTTGCAGGCTCCTGAATCGTTGTATTGTCTAAGCACAAGCACTTCTCCTGGGGGCCTAGTCCAAATTTCAAAACCAAGGAAAGACTCTTGGTTTTTCTCTTTCTGCTGTATTATCTCTTCCTTAAGGCAGTGGACATAAAATTCCTTGGCTGTTGCATTAAGAGGCAGAAGGATCATGGGGTGAAATTTGGGAAAATATTATCCTGCAATAGAAGAAATATAACATCCAGAACACAGGATGGTTTATCAGACTACACCTGTGAAGGGGTGAAGGGAAAGCTTCCCCTTCAACCTCTGAAGTTTTGCTGAAAAATCAATTCATAAAAGGCAGATTAATTGGAGAAAAGGCATACAAATTTATTTGACTTATACATGGGGAGAACCACTGAGTGATTACTCACCTCCCAATGGGGTTCAGGAGCTTATATACCATCCTGGCAAAACAGGTCGTGGGAGTGGGGAGAACAGGAATTCTGTTGAGGGGAGATAAAGGATTACCAGGGAGAATGAATGGTTCAGCAAACAATATCTTGTGAAAGGGTCAGTTCAGGTGTGGTTACATTCCTGGTCTAACAGGGAGGAGAAGAAAAAACAATTGTTCTCCTTGGTGAGTCTGAATCTTAGGTGATAAAGGAACTTCAACTTCATCCTGTGCTTTGGGGAGACCTGTGGGGGGGGGTTTCATGGGGGGAGACCTGAAGGCTGGGGGAAGGTCAGAGAGACCTTGAGATTTCTTGAGTTTGACCTGTCAGAGCACCATATTTTGGGGTATTGGTTCCTGAGCCCCAACACATATAATGTCTTATATGTTGCCATGTGTCTCACGTTAGGTTTATATTCATCCAAAAAAGACCTAAAAGGCGAATGGATTTGTAATTACATTACATTAGCAAAATCAGTAAGAGTACTGCACAACATTCAGCTTCCAAGATGGAGAATGTAACAGTCAGCATAGGCTAGGTTATGCCATGATAACAAATGACCTCAAAAATCTTGGTGTCTTACAACAATAATGGTTTATTTCTCCCTCATGTTACATGCCCATTATGGTTCAGTCTTTTCTAGGGAGGTGGAATCATCCCTACTCTGGGTCCTAAGCTTACTGCTGATCACTGGGGCAAAGAAGAGAGGGACAAGGGGAACCTGGGCTCTTAAAGCTTCTGCCCAGAATTGACACATTTCATTTGCCAATGTCAGCCACATGCCTACCCCTGAGATAACAGGGTAGGGGAGGCTATCTCACAAAGGGAAATCAGAGTATTTTATGGACAGAAATATTATCTACTACGTAGAAATCCTATATCATCCTTTTTCGGGGATCCTCCATGATCATCTAAAAGGGACTTGCATAGTTCAAAATGAAGTCTAGGGGGAGGGCAAAAATGAAGTCTAATACACGGCATAGTAATATTTAAAGCATATTAGCTATTTTTGTCATTATTGTTAATATGCCATTAAGAAGGGGAAATTCTTTCTATGTTGCCTATCTATGTTTTTGAAGATGGACAGGATAAGTTTCCAGTACTTTTTTCCTCTTTTTCTAAATTGGTTTTGATTCAGCTTTCTGGTACTTTTTACTTAAACAGCAAAAGACACACTGGTGTGCTAGTCTCCAGGAAGCTACCATATTACATAAGGAATGGCTGAGTAATGTAGAATATTTAGCACAAAAAAGAGAAGCTTCGGGTGGTACGAGATGGCTGTTTTCAAATATATAAAGTCTTTTTTTTATTTTTATGTTTATTTGTTTCATTGAGACATGATCTTATTCTTTCACCCAGGCTGGAGTGCAGTGGCACAATCATAGCTCCCTGCAGCCTCAAACTCCTGGGCTCAAGTGATCCTCCTGCCTCAGCCTCCCAAGTAGCTAGGACTACAGATGTGCACACCCAGCTAGTTTTTTTCTATTTTTAGTAGAGACGGGTCTCGCTCGTGCTTAGTCTGGTTTTGAACTCTGGAGCTCAAGCGATCCTCTGCTTTGGCCTCCCGGAGTGCTAGGATTACAGGTGTGAGCCACTGTGCCTGGGCGAAATATATGAAGTCTTTATGTGAACATAAATTTCATGTATCCTGAGGGTTCTTAGAAAATAGCCTTAGTGGTAGAATAAATTTGTCTGCCATGGCTTAATTCTTCTAAGAACCTGCCTTTAGTGTCATGAAGCACATTGAGCTTTGTGGTGGTTTAAGGACAATAATACAACTAACACATAAAGTGCATACTATGCCAAGCAATGTTCCGAGCCTCTTTACATTGTATCCACGTAGCCATTGTATCCGTGGCTGGACACTTTCTGGACAGCCCTCCTGTATAACTCATTCAAGCTCACAACAACCCTATGACATAGGAACTGTTAATAATTAGGCCAATTTTTAACACAGAAAAAATGCAGCATGAATTAAGGAACTGATAAAGTCACATATTTAGTAAGTGGCAGAGCCAAGTATTAAACCTCTTGATCTGTCTCTAGAGTCCATCCTCTTCATTTCTATGCTATTTCTACTTTCTACTCTTGGAATTCATTTGGAAACCCTGATTTAATTGGTGTGTGTTCTCGTACCTCTGGTCATCGCATTTCTGATCTTCTGGGTCCTCTGTATAACCCTCCAAGAAGGCACACTTTTAAACTTATTTTCCCTTTTCTACTTTTTTAGTTTGTCTAGGAATGACTTGTCCATAGTGACCTCTCAGGCAAATGGGGACTGAGACATGGGCTGGGGATCTGGGAGCCAAATTTGGGACTGGCGTGTTAGTGGGGTGGGGGGCGGCGGGGGCAGCTGGAACTCAACCCTGGAGTTGGTAGGCTGGCCTGTTGTCATGGGGTGAAGAACAAAGCGGGAATGCTGTTTGGGAGCCAGGTCAACAGCGAGTCAAGTGTCAGATCAAAAGGATCTGGCAGCAAGACCAATACCTGGAACATGCAATGATTTGGCAACAAGAGGCTGACAGATGAACTGACAAGTCTGGGAGAGCAGATGTAAGTTAAAACCTGGCAAGGTTCCTGAGAGGGCGGCACCTTTCATTGGATGCTGGTGGTCTCACCTGATTGTTGAGGGAGCCAATCCAACACAAGTGGCTTCCTCTTTCCTGGCAATATTTCCCTATAGACCCGTAGTCTGGTGCAGAACCTTCCTCACCGAGTCTTAGGAACCTCTTCACTAAACTACTGAGAAGCAGTATGGTGTGGTGGTTAAGTGCTTTGGCTCCATCTAAGATGCCTGAGTTCAAATCCCAGCTGTTACCTACTGGCTCAATGTCACTGGGGGTTAATTACCTAACCTCTTCTTGGTGTCTTAGCTTTCTCTTCTGTCGAATACATAAGAGTGTTACTTCATTGGTTTGTGAATCAGCATAGCACAGTGATGAAAGAGAATGGACTTCAGAAGCAGGATGCTTTGATTTATGTCCTTAATCTGCCACTTACGGCTGTGAGACCTATAGCAAGTTACCAGATACCTTGTTTCTGTTTTAAGGTCTGTAGGATGTACATATGATAACAGACAACCTATGTCACAGGACCGTTGTAAGAATTAAATAATATTACATATATTATAGTATATAATATTATGATATATTTCATAACATCATATACCAAATAGATGGCACTTAGAACTGGGATGACACATAGCAAGCATTCAATAAATGTTAATTGTTACGCTGCCTCCATTTAAGGTTAAAAAATAGATAAATGGGCCAGGTGTCGTGGCTCATGCCTGTAATCCTAGCACTCTGGGAGGCCTACGTGGGAAGACTGCTTGAGCTGAAGAGCTCGAGACCATCCTGAGCAAGAGCGAGATCCCATCTCCACTAAAAATAGAAAAATTAGCCGGGTGTTGTAGTGCATGCCTGTAGTCCCAGCTACTAGGGAGGCTGAGGCAAGAGGATTGCTTGAGCCCAGGAGTTGAGGTTTCAGTGAGCTCTGATCAAACCACTGCACCCTACCTGGGGTGACAGAGTGAAACTCTGTCTCAAAAAATAAATGAATAAATAGTTAATTATAACACTAAAAATAATTTTATGTACTTTTATAATTATATCTCTATTAATATCTATTAATAAATCTTAGAATTTCCCTGGCACATAGCAAGTACTCAATAAATGCTAACTATAATCTTTACTGCCCTTATCAGAAACCCAAACTTAGAAAGCTCTCACAAGGGAGATCCCCTTTACCGACCCAGCCGTGATGAGCAAGACTTGGGCAGAATAAGCTCAGTATTCAGTTCCAGTCCCTTCATCCAGCTGCAGCAGGCAGAAAGCGGCACTTCCTCTAGCAGTTAACTCTGCACAAAGGAAAGACACGCCGAACACATCTGATCTCCAGGCCTGCCTACTGATTGCAAGGCAACTTCTAGACGGAATCTGCTATTGATTGTGGTCGGGAAGATAGGGTGAAGAATGTGAATGACACAGTCCTGTCCATCCCCACTATCAGATGTACAACTCAGAGCAAAACTCTAGGCAAGACATCATCATGGCATTATCATTTTATGATTATGTTTGGAGGGAAGAGCATAACAGATTGTTAAATTGCTTTCTACTGCTTCAAAGTGAAAAGACCAAGGGTGGGAGTTCAACATCTTCATCTCCTAAGAGAGTGCCTCTGTCACATACTGTTATCTTTAGGAATGATTTACAGTCTGTTGCTCATGGAGAATAGTGGGTCATACCAGGTATGTTGATTTTTTTTTTCTCCCAGTTCCTTCTTTTTTTAACTGCTTGGGAACTTTCTTTGTTTATTTATTTGTTTTTGGTCTGAGAGAGCTGTGATGTGAAAGCAGGTTTGTAAAATAAATGCTGCTGCCTCTTTTTAATCACTATTAAGATGTTACAGGTTAATAACCATGTGGGCTGATAAAATTGGGGGCTAAGATGGTTCTTTCACTTGTAAGACTTTACTAAGGTCACAAATAAATACCATGTTAGTCCTTTATCCACCACTTATTCTTCTCTCAGTGCAACCTTTTGGCTTCTTACTTATTGAGAGCCCACAGGGAGAAAGGCACAGCGCACACTGGGACAGATATGTCATCCCTTCTTCCCATCATTTTCTTTTCTGAATCTGGGCCTAAGTCACTAGCCTTTCTCTTATCTGTCCAGAGAAGCTTCACAGAAGGCAAAGAGAGAAATATCTCTATCCACTCATTCATTCAGCAGTCAGTCCTTCTACAATATTTGTTCAGTGTTCTCCACGCACTGCACTTTCTACCAAGCTGTGTGGAGGCCATGATGAACACGATGAGGCCACTGTGTTCCATCAAATACAACAGAAATAAACATGAAATTATGATAGAAGGACAATGACAGAGAGGTGTGAGAGCTGGAACAATGGGGGTTTGCTTTCAGAGGTGGGGTCAGTGTCATATCCATGAACTGTGGTTTGAGTGATGACACAATTTTAAAAAATCTGGTGAGTCATATTAAATTAAATTTCAAAGGTAGCCTGGCACAGTGGCTCATGCCTGTAATCCTAGCACTTTGGGAGGTTGAGGCAAAAGGATCTCTTGAGGCCAGGAGTTCGAGACCAGCCTGAGCAACATAGTGAGACCCCATCTTTACAAAAATAAAAATAAAAAAAATTAGCTGGGCATGATGGCACATGTCTGTAGTACCAGCTGCTCAGGAGGCTGAGGCAGGAGGCTTGCTTGGGTCCAGGTGCTGCTGGGTTGCAGTAAGCTATGATGGTGCTACTGCACTCTAGCCCAGGCAAAAGAGTCAGACCCTGTCTAAAAAAAAAAAAAAAATCCCTCTCTAATTTTATTTTTATTTTGAGCCATATGATTACAGATAAGCAGAAAGTCTCATTTACATGCTGTATGTCTTAAACATTTAACATTTGGTACACAACCGCCCCCCCACCCTTTGTCCCATTTTTTTTAAAACAAAGATTAAGCTCGGAATAGCAACAGGTGGTAGATTCCAGCTAACCCTTATTTGATTTTTCTCGTTTATTTTAATGTGTCCTTTTACTTACGGTTAGTAAGTTATATACAGTTTCTTTTACAAATAAATTATTTAAACAAATTGAATCGATATAAAGAAACATGATAAGCAGATAAGAGCCAAGGTGGTACAAGGTTATGGCAAATTTGTACAAGTAGCATGGAAATGACTGAAAACAAAGCACTGTGCTCTGAGTGAGAAATTCTGGGTTTTAGTCCCTGCTGCACCACCAGCTAGCTCTGGTACCTTGGGCAGTTCACCTAACCTCTCAGAACCTTAGTTTTCTTGTCTATGAAAAGGAACGATAATCTCTACCCTACCTTGTTTGCAAGCTTGTCAGAATCTGATGAAGGAATGTGTAAAAATGTCATCAAATGTAGACTTTGTACTACCATCCCAGAGAGGCAATGCGGCTTGATGTTGAGCGTGTTATGGGGGGAGGGAGACTTGTCAACATTAAAAAGTTATTTATTATAGGTGAAGCGCCATATATTTTTGAGTACAGAAAGCTTGGAGTTTACAGTGTTGTAGGGGAGACAGAAACATATTAATAAATAGTTGTGTAATAACTCACAGACTGTGATAAATATTATAAATGGGTTAAAAACCCTAGACAAATAGGAAGAAGTTAATTACATGAATATACGTGATAAGAATAGCTATCATTTACTGAGTACCTATTATCTCATTTGTTCCTCGTAACTCAGAAACTGAGCTCAAAGATGCTAAATAATTGACCCATAGTTAATAACGGGGATGATGACATTTATGACTGAATACTGTGCTAAGTCCTTTATATACATCTTATTTAAGCCTCACCACAAGCCTTTGGGGTGGGTATTATCTCCATTTAAGCAAACTAAGGCTCAGAGATCATGAGACTTGCAGACTTAGTGAATGATGCTGTTGCAATTTTAGTCAATGTTTGCTGTTGTCCTATGTATATTTGGCTCCAAAGCCCATTTCTTCCTTTTCTACTGCACTCACAAGTCGGCAGCTGAGTTGAGGGACCTTGAGGCGGCTGTGTGCAGAGATGACCCATTGAGGGCTCTTTTGTGAAATGTTAGATTCCAATGTTGGCTGAGTTTCTCTAATGTGTTTGCCTATGTCACAACTCTTTCTGTTTCATAATTTAAGCTGCCCAAAGCATAAAGTCCTAGGATCATGTGAATGGCAGCACTGTTCCATGACATTATAAGGTGATGCTGGTAAGGACATTTCAAAAGTAGGTGAAAGAACTGGGTGCTAGGGTAAGGAGGGCTCACCCTAGCACCCAGTTCATCTAATTAGTGTTGGCTAAAAGCCATATGTCCTGCGGAAACTTACAGAATCAACTCTTAATAGATTCAAAAGGATCTTCAGGATATATTAAATCCAACCTCCTGATTTTACAAAATTTTTACAAAGAAAAGAGGTTAAGGGCCCTAGGTCATAGAGCGGGCAGAGTAGTCAAGATACCACACATCTCCGGTGTATCAATTCTCTGTTCACGACAGCAGTGGTTTTCAAAGTGTAGTATCCAGATCAGCTGCCTTAGCATCACCTAGGAACTTGTTAGAAATGCCCACCTCCAACCGACTGCATCAGAAACTCTGGGGCTCAGCAATGTTTTTTTTTTTGTGTGTGTGTCCCCACTTCCTGGTCCAATTCCAGCAATAGGTTTTAACAAGTCTTCTGGGTGATTCTGATGCATGCTCACATCTGAGAACCGCTCCAAAGAAGTATCTGCTATATATTAATATTATACAGCATATGGCAAGAAGAAGAGGGGGATTTAAGTCACCCCTCCCCCCAGAGACACTCTTCTCTTTGCTCCCAATGAAGGGTTGAAGAGACTCATTATCAGGTCTACAGCACTCTGAGATACCTTAGAGGGAGATGAGCCTATGGAACAAATGCCTCAGAGGCGTTTGTGGCCTGGGTATGTTGTCTGGCCAATTCTGTGCCTGGAGGAGTTGGGGGAGAGGGGCTGGGTGGCAGGATGTTATGTTAGGCTCTGACTCCTGCCCCACAACACAGAGCAGCCAGGAATTGAGAGGAGGTTCTTTGCCACACCGTCCCCACCATTTGCGTTCCTCAGCCTCTCTGAGCTGTGGTGGTGGCGTTCAGAACTCTGCAATGGATTTCCACAGGCAGGTGGCCCGTGGAAGTAAGGCGGAGGAGGGGTGCGCGGAATGTGAAGGTGTGTGGAAGGCACCTGTGCGCCCCTTCTGAAGATTTTTTTTCACTTTATTCTGAAGGGAAGATAATATCGGAAGCGGGGAAATAATACAAATTTATTTTTACTTTGGTAATATTTTGGCAACTGTATAGAAAATGGAATGGCACAGAAGTCGGAGTCTTACGGGTGGTTATCGCACTAGTTGCGGTGGGAAATTGAAGGCTGTGTGTAAGGTGGACAAAGATTTAACAGAATATGGATTGGGATATGCAGGGGAGGGGGAGGAGGGGGAGAGAGCCTGCTTCCATTTGGACTTGGTGAGCTGTCGGTATAGCACCAACACAATGGGCGTCTAAGTCCTGGAATCACTTACCTATAAGGTCCTGAGCACAGGTGAATGACATCCCCTCCTTCCTTGTTCCTCAGGGCATATAGACATTGGAGTCAGTTGTGGGTTCAAAACTCCCGCTGGAGCGTAACTTCCTGAGAGCAAAATTTGATCTCTCGTTCATGGCTATATCCCAAGGCCCTAAAACAGTGTGTCTGGCACATCCTGGGCGCGCCATAAACATTTGTTTAATGAATGAATCAATGAATGAATGAATGGTCACACTCCAAGCCTCCTTTCCTCATCTGTAAATGCCATATCTGGAAAGGCCGTTGCATAATGAAATCACCTAGCCGTGAACTTGACACATAGTAGGTGCTCAACAAGTTGTATTTTTCCTTCTCCTTCCCAGTGGGCTGAGTCCCTAGGCGACCACAAAAAAGGGGTTTCTCTCCCACGCCTCGTCTCCACCTCCCCTCGCCCCCGCAGCCCCCACTGGGTCGCGGGGAGCACGTGGGCCCGGCAGGCGCGGCGGGAAGGGGAGGGGGCGCCGGCCGGCGGCTCGCGCGGAGCCTGTCTCCCCGGCTTACGTAAGGAGCGAGTCCCGCGCGTCCGGCCGGGGCTCGGAGGCTGGGCGGGCGGAGGCGGCGCCGCCCTGCGGGATCCGGGCTGGAAGCCTCTCGGAGCGCTGCCTCCAGCTGAGGTGTGTGTTTATTTGATTGCTTTGGTGGAGAGGCGCCGGGCTCGGGCTCCTCGCGCGCCCCACAGCTGGGAAGCGCATCCGCAACCCCGGGCGGAGGTGGGCCCCTCCGAGTGCAAGCGGGAGGCTGCGGCCGCTGAGACCCCGGGGGATGTGACAGCCGCCGGGGTGGGGCCGAGACGCGGACTACACGTTGCCCACGTGCCGGGACCAGACAGGGGCTCAGCCCCTAGGCTGCCTAGTGCGTGGGACGGCGGGGGCGCGCTTCGAGTCACCCCTTTATCCCAGCTTCCCTGGCTCGGCAGAGACTGGCTTGGGGATGCCCGGCCGCCCGGCCCCCTTCTTGGAACGCGGCGTGAGGAGCGAGACTGGAAAAGACCGAGGTGGGACTGGCCAGGCCGACCTCTGACCTCCCTGGAGGCCGACCACGCAGGGCGGGGGCACTGGCGCTCTCCAGAATCTCTGCGTGGGGGCGAGGGGGCGGAGGAGGGCGGGGAGGTGTAGCGTGGCGCCTCACTCCGCCTTTGAGTCGGTCCCAGTGCAGGGCTGAGGGGAGGGGTTGTCTCAAAAGTCTCTCCTTCCCCCTGTAGGGGCGGCCGGCGAGTCCCAGCGCGAGCTGAGGGTGCCAGAGATAGGGGCCAAGAAACAAAGTTTCCGGGGCTCCCTCCGGGGCCGCTGTCTGGGCTGCCCGTTTGGCCGCCCCCCTCCTCGCGAAGGCAATGGCTTCCAAACTCCTGCGCGCGGTCATCCTCGGGCCGCCCGGCTCGGGCAAGGGCACCGTGTGCCAGAGGATCGCCCAGAACTTTGGCCTCCAGCATCTCTCCAGCGGCCACTTCTTGCGGGAGAACATCAAGGCCAACACCGGTGAGGGGCTGCGGGGGCGAGGGGCGGGGGTGAGCCGCAGCGGGATCGGGTTAGGCCCGGGAGCGAAAGGGCCCAAGAGGGGCCGGGTTCCTCAATCCGCGGCGCCCTTCCCCCGCCCGCGTGTGGTCGTGCAGGCTCGTACGTGCCGGGGCGCATGCAGTCGGCGGCCCGCGGCCGCGCGGCTTAACCGCGCCCGGGGAGGAGGCTGAGGTTCGCCGGGAGGAGGGTGGGAGGCGCCTGCGGCTCCTCTTTCCACTCGGCTCCTCCTGCCTTGGGGAAAAGCCCGCAACCACCCGGCTGACGGAGCGAGAACCATGCTGCGAAAAACCCCGAGCTTCCCTCTCACGCTGCCTCCTTAAGGCAAAGCCGTCCCCCAGCTCCTTGGTCCCCGACCCACTCCCCCGAGTCCCTAGAGAGCCGCGCGCCCCCTCTGGCTCAGGCCCCCGAGGCGGAGCGCCGCCCACCTGTGGGAGTCCGGCCGGGCCGCGCGCCGGGGAACCTGTGGCGCTGCGGGGCTCGCAGCCGCGCGCCTCCCCAGCCCCTCCGCGCAGCCTCGGGCCTCCGGGCAGAGTGAGCCCTGGGTGGCTTTGAAAGGCCTGTCTGTTCGCTGTCGCCTTCTAAGGTAAACTCTCCCCACCAACTCCCCCTCCACCCCAAGCCGGGGCCTGGCGTTAGGAGACTAATAGAAAACTCGTTCTGATAAATTACATTTTGAATCCAGCCTTCCTGGAAATGGCTTCTTGAGCTGCCTCCCTTGGCTAGAAAAGCCTCCCTTTCCTGGCGCGGTGAACTTGGGAATATAGATCGCCTGATCTCTTAGTCTGACAGTGTTCAGTTCGTCCTTTTCCCTCCTCTCCTCCCACTCCACGTTCGCAGCAGTCAAACGAACTGGCGTTAAAAGGCGAGAGGTAGTGGTGATGCTGCGCGAGGCGCATAACCCTTCTGGGATGCAGGTGCTCGGAATTAGCAACTCCTTTGCGAGAACTTGTATTGCAAAAGGGTCTTCGCTGTGTCCAGGGTGGTTATTGCCCATCACGGGCTAATTATCCAAGGATCTACATTTCTGAAGCACAGGTTAGTTTGAAGAGGTGGGTGGAGAACTGTACTTTAAAACAAAAGGAAAGCTTGAGAGCAAGGAGTTAAAGTATCTCCAAGGCAGAGTTTTATTCATTACCTCTTAAGCAGGTTGTAAAAGCAAGCATTTACCCACTTTCCCCCACCCCCATGTCTCGGAAGGGAGAGAGTTCTGTGTACCGGATTGCACTTGAATTTTCACTTGTGGGTATTGTTACCTCAAGTGGGCCTATTTCGATTTGAATACTACATTCAAATGCATTTTATTCTTGGAATGCTGTGTTTGGAATGCAGTTTGAGGGGGGAGCAGCCCAAGAGAGAAAGCTGGCTCTCAACCTAAGGGTTTTGTGTTTAGGTTGGGCGGCTTCGCGGTAGGGAGATGGAGACATTGAGGGAAGATGTGGCTAGGGCGGGTTGGAGCCCATCCCATAATTCCCTATACCTGACTTGGTGATTTGTTTCCTTCTAGCACTGGACTAGTGGTCCTTTCCATTTTTAAAGAGGATGTGATGGGAAATAGCTTACTTCTGCACTTTCTTAGGAGTTCTGAAAACTTTCTACTTGCCATTTTCCCTTGTTCTCATTTTTTTCATTTTAACTTTTCTCTGGTTGGGTGTGATAGCTCACACCTGTAATCCCAGCACTTTGGGTGGCCAAGACGGGAGGATCCTTCCAGGCTAGGAGTTCGAGACCAGCCTGAGCAACATAGTGAGACCTGGTCTACAAAAAATAGAAAAGTTAGCTGGGCGTGCCTGTAGTCACAGCTCCTCGGGAGGCTGAGGCAGAGGGAGACCCTGTCTCAAAAAAACTAAACCAAACAAACAAAAAACCTTTGTCCTAAATTTTAGTTTCTGCTCTCTTTAAAATGCCTTCATTTATTTCCTCCCTACTGTTTCACCCTAGAGTAAGAAGTGACAGAAATATTTATATTTTCCTTTTCTGTTGTGAATCAAGTAGTTTTTGCAAGAACCAATTTAAAAACCGTTCATGGGGAAAGAAGAAAAAAATAAAGGGCATCAATTTTTTTTTTAAAGTGATGTGTTTCTAGTGGACTTAGGGGTTGTTATTGGGTTATTTTTCTCTGTCAGAAAGTCTAAGAATCTTACAGGCTTATTGCCTGGTAAATAAAACATTCCACAGTATTCGTTTTTCTGTTACCTGTTTGCTTTTAGCTGATTTTCTGCTCGAGGAGCACAACCACCCTCTCTGTATGTACCTTTTTATAGTTGAAAGTTTGAAGGAGATGATGCAGCACAACAAAGCCCAGGAAATAGAACCGTGTAGGAATTGGAATTGGAAAGTGGTTCAGGCCATCTGCTCCAGCCTGGATTTGGGCATGCTTTTTATCTACGTGGCCTTCCTCCTGCAGCCACTGCCTGGTGAAAAGCTACTCCTCAGGAAAGGGACACTCTGATGTCATTGCTTTTGGGAAGTCTTCTCTCACCTGCTCTGGCAGGATTCATCTCTTTCCTCTGTGCATATCTTGTTGATTATGTTGCTACTGTCACATAAAATTGTAATACAGGGTAAAATGCAGGTATAATGCCTGTCTAATTCATATGGTAGATATCTGCTAAGTATCTGCCATGTTGTCAGTGTTTTAGGTACTGGGAGCAGTAGCATTGTTTAAGATTATCTTGTGCCCCTTGTCCCTTACATCTGTACCATGTTCTGATTCCCACTTTCAAGCTTAAAGGACAGGGATCTGGCAAAGTAGCTAATGCATGAAAGGAGTTCACCAAGTTTGTGTTGAAGGGCATGGGTCACAAATTCGGTCTACATTTTCCCACAGAAATCAGGCAACCTACAAGCATAGAGTCCATATTTTTTAGTTAGCTTTATGGTAAAAGTTTGTACTTAGTATAGATCTGAGATTAGCTTCATGATAGCTGTCACCGTTGGCCCCTCCTAGACTGCCTGGAGCCGTATGGTCTTATCAATTACCTTATTTGAAGACACACCCCCAGATCTTTGACTCAGATTTTCTTTAGCACACTGCATGAGTAAATAGAACAGAGAGTTATGTTAGATTGCCAGGATCTGGGTCCTATACTCTGTCATAAGGAATATTAGCTCTTTTCTCTGTGTGCGTGCACACGTATGTATGAGTACATACACGAGTACATACACACACAGGGCTGGCACTCAGAGTGAGAGTGAGTCCTGTTAAAAATACTGATATTTAGCAGTAGATTGTTTTGTTGGCCCATATCGGAAGGATATGAAAATCCTGTTTTAAGGATTGGACAAATAATGATATTTTTTAAAAAGCACATTATTTTATACTGGATCTATCATCTTTCATTGCAGGAAAACTGGCAAATCTCCATCTGGAAGCATCTTGGACATGATTGAGAGAAAATATGTTCAAGAACAAACCTGTTTGTGCTCTTAATATTAACTGCAGCTCTTGCTGGGGTTTGCAGATGGGACTAGCATTTCAAAGTAGTTTATGGTCTGAGCCTCTTCTGTCTGAAAAGATGGCCTAGTTCAGAGGGCTAGGGTTTTTTTTGTTGTTGTTGTTGCTTATTAAGTATAAATGTGTATCTTTTCTTATGTAAGGGGTGGGGAAACCTCTAAGAATTGGAGGATAAAGAAATTGTATCAGAGAGACTTGAGAGCCAGGGCTCAACAATGTATCTAAAACAACTTTCAGGAGTTAACTTTTTCTTTTCTTTTTTTTTGAGACAGCACCTCCCTCTCCCTTGGCTAGAGCACCGTTGCATGATTAATAGCTCACTGTAAGAGTTAACCTTTTTTGTACATCATGCAGGGTCTTGGGCTTATTACAGGATTTCTAGAGTATGCTGTATTCCATTTTTCCCCTGGCGTGGTGAGATTCAGGATGTAGCACAGGTCAAGCAAGGGTCCAACTGGTTTTGAGGCCTCTCTCCAGTCCAAAGGTCCACTCCACATCTGCTTGCTTGTGTTTGTTTGTTTCTTTGAGGGTTTTTACACATATTTGAAGAGCACTGTTTTTGCCCTGAATAAGGCATCCCATGACAGTAAGTCTGTCTTAGCTACAGGCATATGTGAATCTTTGCACATTTGTACTAGTGTGATCATTTTTTAAAAGTAGCTTATACTGATCAAAGTCATACTTTGTAGAAAATTTAGAAAATGTGAAATGGTAGAAGAAACTGAAGAAGCAAGTAAAAATTACCCTTAATACTACTCTGACACTTTAAAATGCTAGCAAGTTTTTTTTTTCTTTTCTGTATATTTACCACCATCCCCAACAAACTTGGTGTTACAGTATTTGATAACTTTTCTTCTTCCTGCTAAGATATGTATCGTGAGAGTTTCCCTGTGTTCTTAAAGTTTTTTCAAAAATATTTTAAATGTCTATATAAATATTCCATTCATTCAGCAGATATTTTTGAGTACCTACTCAAATATCCCTTTGTCTGTAGAGGGGAGAGTCCACAGGGAGGTGAGGGGATGAGGGGATTCAGGAGACAGAAGGTAAGCGTGTATGGGATAAACAGGACAGCATGAGAAGTGTGTATTATGAAGGAAACGAAATGGTGATGAGTTAGCGACCTGGGACAAGGTGGCCGTCCTGGGTCGTGTGACTAAGGAAGGCCTCTCCGGGAGGGGAATGTATCCTCCATTCATAACCATAGTGAATGAACATGCTATGATCTAAGAGCAGAGTGTTTCAGACAGAAGAAACAGTAAGGCAAAGGCCCTAAGGTGAGAACAAACAGCGTGTTTGAGGAACAGAGAGAAAAGGCAGTACGTTAGGAGCCTAGTGAGCCGAAGGGATGCAGAAGTAGGTTAGAGAGATGGGCAGGTGCCAGATCAGGTAGAGCCTTGAGGATCCTGGTAAGCTTTGGATTTTACTGTAAGGGCACTGGCAAGCCATGGAAGGGTTTTAAGTAGGACAGTGACATGCATGGATTAGCCTTCTGAAAGGTGACCTTTTGCATGCTTTGTGGCGGAGTGACTCCAGATGAGCAAGAGGGAGAGCAGTATGGATGAATAGAGTGGACTTTGGCTTGAACTGGGTGGCGGTGCTACGGAGGAGAGAAATGAAGGGCTTTGAGATATGTGTAAAGGCAGAGCCGAATGGACATAATGAGTTGGTTGTGACAGGTGATGGAGAGAAAGATGTGTACAATCAGTCCTAGGATTTTGGCCTCAAATGCCTGCCTGGGTAGATGTGCCATAGAGTTGAACTAGAGTGTGTCTCACCAATCTCGTGGGGAACATTTGGTTTATTTGCATTATTTGCTGCTTAGAAAGCTCTTGTGAACGTCACTGTATGCATAACATTGGACAAATATACTTTCCTTGGATAGGTTTCTAGGAATAAAACTATTGAGCCAAAATAGTTTTTAGGCTAGGCGCGGTGGCTCATGCCTGTAATCCTAGCACTCTGGGAGGCCAAGGTGGGAGGATTGCTTAAGCTCAGGAGTTAGAGACCAGCTTGAGCAAGAGCGGAAACTCGGTCTCCACCAAAAATAGAAAAAATTAGCTGGGTGTGATGGCCCACGCCTGTAGTCTCAGCTACAGTCTTAGCACTCTGGGAGGCTGAGGTAGGAACATTGCTTGGACCCAGGAGTTTGAGGTTGCAGTGAGCTTCAATGATGCCACTCCACTCTACCCATGGTGACAGAGGGAGACGCTGTCTAAAAAAAAAAACAAAAAACATAGAGGAAGAAGAGAGTTTTAAACTTAACTTACAGACACCCAGTTAAGTTCTTGGTAGCTTATAGGTGCTACTTATTCCGTACTTTTTGGCTCAATAAATATTTTATGTAAATATAGATATACATTCATACATATATAAATTCTTTTTTTGTTTTTCTGATTATAGAAATAACGTGTAAGTTATCAAAAGTGTAGAAAGCTGAAGGCAATCACTTGTAATCCACTAACTGGGAGGAAAAAGTCACTGCTAATACTTTTATATACAGTATATCCTTCCAGATTGTTTTTCAGGAATACCACAGTCTTTGAATTATATTATTACTGTATTGTATTATAGTATTATAGCATTACTATTTTGAAAATTGCTTGATTTACTTAACAATGTGTCATTTAACATTTTCCAATGCCATTAAATGCTCTTCTTTAATGCGAGTTTAATGCCCATGTACTATTTCACTTTTCCAATATAATTTATTCCATTTTTTATTTTTTGAAAAGGTAATATATGCCGACATTTTCTATTCAGGAATAGAGTAGAAAGTTTCCCTCCTTTCTCTGACCCCTGGCTCCCTAGTTTATCTCTGCAGGGGCACTTGCTTTTAACATTTTTTGGGTGTTCATCCAAAGAATACATACATACGTGTACAGAATACGGTAATGCCTCTTAAAAAAAAAAGAACAATTTATTCTTTTGCACTTCTTTTTTTTAACTTGGCATTATAGCTTAGACATTGGTTTCTATCAGCACGTATCAATCTACTTCATTCCTTTAAAAATTTGGCCACATTTTCTTTTCTTGTACGCATGTACCATAGTTTCTTTAGCCAGCCTTTCTCTAATATTTCGGTCTCAGGACCTTTTAACACATTTAAAAAATATCGAGAACCCCAAAGAGCCTTTGTTTATATGAATTTTAGATATTAAATTAAGAGAAACTGAAACTGAGAAATTTAAAAATATTAATCAAAAATAATAATAAATCCATCCATGTTATGTTACCATATTTCTATGAAAAATAGCAATTTTCTAAAACAAAATCTAATGAGAATAGTAGTGTTTTGCATATTTGCAAATCTCTGGCTTAAAAGAAGAAAGCTTCATTCTCATATCTGGTTCTTCGTTCAGTCTTTGGCGCTGTCTTGTTTTGGTTAAAGTATTTGGAGAATACAGGTATGTAGTAGTGAAAGGGGAAATTCATGGACCCCTAAAAAGGTCTCATGGATCCTCAGGGGCCCTCCGTCCATACTTTGAAAACCTACAATTTAAGCAGTACCCTGTTGATGGGAATTTAGGTTATTTACAGTCCTTTGGTATACAAAACACACTGCACTGAATGTCCTGGTAAATACGTCTTTCAACAAATGTTTGAGTGCCAGGCAGTGTTGGCTTGTGGGATGCAAAGAGGTGAAACAAGGTCTGTTCCCTGAAGGAGGGAGGTTTTTTTTTGGAGAAAGAGGCAGGCTAATAAGTAGAAAATAAAGTAATTGAGGCTGGAAGATGTGCGTGTGCAAGAAGGAGGCAGATCACCCAGCATTTAGGAGGAGGTGGGATTTGGGAAGGCTTTTTTAGAGGTGATTCCTGAGCTGAGTTTTGACAAGTGAGGGCAGCTACCTGGTGAAGAGATGAGGTGGTCATTGCCACAGCATACCTGGAATGCCTCTTCTAGAGTTTGTTTGTTGTCCACAAGAGGTCCTTGCTTTTTTATGGCTTGGTCATACCTTATATATTATCATTTTAATCTGCTTTCATCTCTAATTGTACTGTCACAGAAAGGGTTATCATGCATGCTCCATGTCACCTGTTTTGGCTCCCATTACTTGTGCTTTCCTTTATGATACACATAAATATAGTGGCATAATAGTTCATGAAGCTTTTAAACTTCTGCTTCAAACTTCCTGAACTCAAGTGATAGCAAACAATCACGAAACTAGTAAATTGGGTTTCAAACTATTAAGTATAAATTCACCCATTATGAATAACGTATTGAATTATCCTGTACCCTTTATTTATTTTTATTTTATTTTTTTGGGACAGAGTCTCACTCTGTCACTGTGGGTAGAGTGCAGTGGCGTCCTCTTAGTTCACTGCAGTCTCCAACTCCTGGGCTCACGTGATCCTCTTGACTCAGCTTCCCCCGTACCTGGGACTACAGGTGCGCACCACAACACCCTGCTAATTTTTCTGTTTTTAGTAGAGATGGGTCTCGCTCTTGCTTAGGCGGGTCTTGAACTCCTGAGGTCAATCATTCCTCCTGCCTCGGCCTCCCAGAGTGCTAGAATTATAGGCATGAGCCACCGCACCCGGCCTACTTGTACCCTTTAAAATCTACCAAGTAAATTGCTAAATGGCATCATATTACGCTAGTCTGCTCTTTGGCAATCTGTATATTGGTCTATGTTGTGAAAAGATTTAAGGGCTTGGAAATTTTGTTTTCCTTGTAAGGTTTTAAACAATGTACTTTGACAATGGACAATGGATCAGATATCTCAACTGTGTATTTTCCTTTAGTAAACTTTAATAACAAAATTTTTTTAAGCATGAGTAGGGAGTAGAGGCTTTTGGGTTACTCTGTATATTTTCCCCTCTTCACTCGATGTTTAGTTCTCAGGTTGGCCTTTAACACATGGTACAAAAAGTCTCATTTGTATAGCTTCACAAAGTTCAATTTAGATGGCTGATGTTATATTTTAACAGTTTCACCTCCAAGTTCTAAGAATTCTTGTTCTAGTTAAACAACAGGTCTAGCAGCAAGTATCCCTTACTTAACCAGATAATTTTGAAATAATGCAAAGTCATTCCTGCTCATCAAATTTCCAAGAAGCTAAAAATCAACTATTTTCTGATCTTCAGTCAGCACCTTCTTTCTGGGCAGCAGTAACCTATGACCCTGACACTTTGTAACTCTTGTGACTTGGTCCTAACCAACATCTGCAGTGGGTGAAGCATCTGCCAGGTCCTGGATTGGCTCATGTATGCATATTTTTTCTGATCTACACACAGATCTACAGAGCAGTTGTTATCATTTACAAATAATTAGCCTCAGAAAAGTCAAGTAACTTGCCTTAGGTCAAAAAGCTAGTTAAAGAGAAACTAGCATTCAAACCTGGGACTCCATAGCTAGGATTAAACTTCCCATTATGTCATGCTACCATCCTGGTGCTCCAGAAACTAGTGAAATACTCATGTCTTGTGACTGCCATTTGGAGTCAGCATGTCTTAGTCTGTTTGTGCTGCTATAATAAAACACCTGAGACTGGGTAATTTATAAATAACAGAAATTTATTTCTTACAGTTCTGGAGGCTGGGAAGGCCAAGAGCAAGGCTCTGGCCGGTTTGGTGTCTGGCGAGGGCTGGTCTCTGCTTCCAAGATGAAGCCTTCAACTCTGCACCCTCACGTGGCAGAAACGATGGGCCAAGCTCTACATGAAGCCTCTTTTATAAGAGACTTAATCCCATTCACAAAGGAGGAGGCTTCATGACCTAATCAGCTCTTAAGGACCCCACTTCCTACTGTTGTCACAGTAGTGATTTAGTTTGAACATGTGAATTTTGGGGGACACATTCAGACCATAGCACGGTGGATGTCAGGGAATCTCTCCACAAGTACGTTGAGGTTCAGAAGGCTCTTTAAGGGTGGACTAGAAGTATGTACTTTTTGTTGTTCTGTCCCTAAAACATTACAAAAAAAAAAAAAAATCTAAAAAAGGAAGCACTGATTCCCCCCCACCTCCCCACCAAAGGACCAAAAGGTCTAAAATAGAAGCCATTTCTGTTTTGAGTAGGTATAAATTGCTTTTCATCATAATGGCAAGAGTTCTGGAATAATGCCTGAACTTAGTGTTATTTTATTATTCATTTGACAGATGTCCCTGCATTAGCATGAGGAGGCATGAAAAAGGAAAACTTGTTCTCTGTCTTTGAGGCCCTTACAGTCTAGGGTTCGAGTTCTAAGGTCCACATTATGTTCCCATGAAGGGTGGCGGTGTGCATGCGTGTGGGTGAACGTGGAGGTCATGGACAAGGTGCACTGTTCCGATGTTCATTTTGCCTGTAATTCCTTCCACACTTACCTTAATTTCTCAAAGTCTGTTTCCACTCTCATCGCTTCCGCATAGCTTTTCCCCAGCTGTTGCCGCTACGGGTCATTTTCTTCTCTGAAATCCTCTCACACCCATCTGTACCTCTAATTTGTTATTCATTATCCTCTCCCTGTAAGACGTTTTATTTCATAACTTCAGTTATAGTCTCTTGCCATGTGAATAGTATATTTATTAATGACAATTCGGTTCAACAAATGTTTTGATAGCCTATTATGGGAGGAGGGGAGATGTACGATATAAACAGGGGAAAAATAAAACACCTTGTATACTTCAAGCCTTGTACC